>JYJE01001087.1:0-15064 GCA_000983655.1 Zymoseptoria brevis
TAACCTTATATAGTTCGGATCTAATAATCCTTACTCGGGTCTCGGTAATACTATTATATCGGGCTAGCGTATTCGGCCTACGTAGCGGTCTACGGTTAACTAGTACCTACGTTCGAACTAGCGGGCGTTCTTTAAGTTTACGCGAAGCTCTCTATACTCTACGTTCTACTACTATAACTAGTCTAGCTCTCGGTAGAGCCGTTTTACGAACGACTAGAGTCTATAGTAGCTCGGGTCCGGTAATACCGTCTAGTTCGTATTAAAGGACTATAGTAGTAGTAGTATCGCTTAAGAGGTCCGGTAGAGCGGGTCCGGTAATACTGTCTAGTTCGCGTTAAAGGACTATAGTAGTAGTAGTATCGCTTAAGAGGTCGGCGTCTACGTCCGTCTATAGCGTAATGCCCGCTTTAGTCGTACTAGTAACGAATATCTTCGCTAAGCGGGTTACCTCCGACTTATCGATCGCCTAGTTATTTAGGAAGCTAAGACTAGGTATATTGTCTAGCCCTATTACGTCGGTAGGTATATATAAGTTTAGTATAGGGTATAACCGAGTAACTTCTCTTACGAGTACGGCTAACTACGGGAACTTCTTAGTAACGAGGCGAGAACGGTTCTCTTTTCCTACGAAGTAACGGAAGTAGTACGCGAGTTCGATGTCCGTATCCGATAGCTACGATTACTAGGTAGCTATACTAGGTAGGCTTAGTATAGCGTTCCTATAGGAGGTCCGAGGGTAGTATAAATAGTTGTTCCTTAGAAGGGACGTACGAGTCCGCTCTTCTCGTCCGAGGGAGCTAGCTAAGTATAGAAGCGCTCGTATAGTTAGTTTATACGGAATGTTTAAGGGTAATAGTATTCGTTCGTATACCTCTCTTAAGGTCTTTAGATTTATATAAGCGTAAGAGCTGTCTTATAGGGATACGACTAGGGATCCTAGTCGTACGTCCGGCGTTTAGTGTCTTCTCTATAGAGGGCTTAAAACTCGTTCGTCCGAGTAGTATACGTTCTTTCGAATAAGATTCGAGATCGAACCGTTCTTAGCTACTAATTGTTAGGTCCGGATAATATATTCGGAAGATAAGTGTTAGAAAGCTAATTCTATATGTCTATCTACGTTCTAGAAGGAAGTATACGTCCGGCCGCTAAGCCTACGTCCGGGCGGTCCGCCGTAACCGTAATAATTAGTCTCTTTAGTCTACTAGCTAGCTACTATTCTATAGAGCTATTAAGGTCTATACACTACTCTAAAGGACTCTTAGCGGTTATAAAGCGTAACTTCTTCCGGTTATTCTAGCTAGTATAGTAGAAGGCCTTTATACTAGTAAACATCGCTTCTAGCTTCCGTAAAACTAGCCTCTATCTACTAGATTTATTAGTCGTAGTATAGAAGTTCGTAGACTCTTAGGGTAAGGGTAAGGGTAAGGGTAAGGGCAAAGGTAAGGGTAAGAATGTCTACTTTAGCGATAGCTTAAGGCTAGGTACTACTAATAACAATATCGGTAGACCGACTACTACTAGTATAGACACCTCTATTATCTTAAATAACTAGCGTAAGATAAGGAGCCTTATAAATAGCGTACTTAAGTAGCTATAGAACAATAAGGAACATAGACAGATCTAGTAGCTAAAGAACACCCTTCTATATATTTAAATAGAGAAATAGCTCCTTAAGAGTAAGAATACTAGCCTATAATAATCCTTTAAGTATAAGAAGAAGAAGAGATAATATAGTAAGCCGCTACTATCGATCCCTTATAGTTAGGCTATATAGTTCTATTTACTAGCTAAACTATAAGCTAGTAAGGAGCTACTAGCTACAAAGGAGGCTATAAAGGTTACTAAGAAGAAGAAGAAGGAAGAGACTACTATTATAAAGAAGATAGATAATTAATTAAGAGCTAAAGAGTAGATATAAGCTAAGGTAGATAGACTAGCTAAAGCAGCGCATAAGAGGGCTAAGAAGGCTTCGTTACTAGAGACGAGAATAGCTAATTTATAGCTAAATATAGACCTCCGAGCCTCTACTCGTATAGCCTTACTAGCTAAGCGCTATAGAAGGAAGGTAGTAGATAAACTAGTATTAATTATAGTATTAAAGGTAGATACAAGCCGGAGGAGGGGTAAACAAGTAGCTAAATCCTCTTAGCTACTAATATATATAATATTAAGGTAACGACTTTAAGCTACTTAGAGCTAATAGATATAATTAATACTATTATTTTAAGCTACATATTATGTCTATTAGACTAGTAGTTGTAATGTTATTAGCTATAATAGTAGTAGTGGAGGTAGAAGGATTCTCTAATTGCGACCGTGCACGTGACCGACCGTGCACACGAGCGACCTCTCTTCTAAAACTACCAGCGCCATCGGGATTTGACGGGCATGTCGCCACTACTACTGCTATTGACACGGTCAGTCTCGACCACGCATGATGAAGAATAATCGTTGGAACATTGAAGTAGATACGACTACTGCATAGCACACAAGCACGATGGACGAGGCTATTGATACATCGTGATACAGGTATTCGAGAGCAAATACTGCCAGTGCTTCCATGCCCCAACACTCAAGAACCTCGAAGGCTTGCCACGGTACACTCGTCTGGCGGCTATTTCGCTCAGCAAGGCAGTGCGAGTTGCTAGACAAGTCCCAGACTACTCAAACACTGCGGGTCCATCTCGACTCGACTGCTGCGGTTCGTCGCTCCATTCCATTATTGCCATGCAATCGTGCCCAGCCTGCAGCGTCCAACCAACAACACAAGCCTGCACAGCCCTCGAGCAAAGCCTGTGGTCGCCGCTGCCCTGCTAGGGACGAAGCGCCAACTAGGCCAAGTAGCTAAGCCAGTCTCGTCCGAATCGCATCAGCTGACAGATCTCTGCCTCCCACGGACCGCAACATAGACTTCAAGCGCCGGGAACGTGTCGACACGTCCCTCTCGCACTCAGATGAGTCGATGCCGCACGGTCTTGGAGTTCGAACAAGGCACCGGATCCGGCCGCTGAATCAGAGCGAGACAAGCGGAGCGGGCCGCACTCATGGCGTTTGGTCTCGCCACCAGCGGATCTGTGCTCGATTCAACTTCACATCACACATCACCGTCAGACTCATGCTAGATGTGGAGAGATGGTCGATGATGCCCAACGGCGACCTCGAGAGGACAAATGAGCTCCGAAGCAAACAATTCTCATGCTGCTGATGGTTTGCGAAGCGGAGGCACACGGCAAAGACACGACACATCAATTACACGGAGCATATCGATATGCGATATTGCTGCCTGCCTCGCCACTCACCAGGTGATGTATTCACACTGTGACTAGTCTGGCCGACATCCACGGAGACTTTCCCTTGAGTGCTGCGTGACCAGGAACACGAAAGACTCATCTTCCACCACAAGCGCCCGCACCAGCCTGCTCGCGGCTTGAGCGGCTTGAGAACAGGCACCTGGAACATGGCGGCAACATATGACTGTTCTCCGGCGCTTTCGTTGGGCTGCGAACAGATTCGCCTCCCATATTCCATGTCCTGCTTTGTCTAGTACCGATATCAGTATCGTAAATTTGCCTGTCGGCATACCTGGATAACATTCCTTGTCCTTGACTGTGTGCATGACTGACGCACTCTGTGCTCAAGCTGTATAGCATTAACTCGTCAGACGGTCGTTCTTCATAGAGCGCACTTTCAGTTCTCTTCCATCAATGTCCGCCATGGTGCTCGCAACGAAAGAAGCTGGGCTCACCGAGCGTGAGGCACTCCTCACAACGACTGCGGATGTCTCGCCTCGTCGTATCAAGCTGGGCATCCGGGCTTGAGGAAGCACACCGGCGTCCGGACGGGGTTACTGTCTAGGTGATGCCCACAGATCGTATAGATGGACCGAAAGGGGGACTGAGTCCTGCGCTTGAGAGGCGTATAGCAGGGAAGCCTTGCCTCCTGCATTCCACCCCTTCATAAAGAGCTGTAATGGAGTCCGCAGCGCCAGCGGCTCACGCCACCTCACGGGCTGTGGATGGTATGCTCTGACAGAGGACTGCCCAGAGGGCTGCAGATGTATGCCGCCCATCCTCAGTATTGCGAACTGCTGGTGTATACCCGCTGACACTTTGAGTCATACCGTCGTGGAAATGTATCAGGCGGCGATCCACCAGATGCAATTGATTGAGGGATTGGCTCAGTCGGCGACGGGATTTGGCTCCGCACAAAAGATGCGGACTCGGCCTTCGGATGAGAGTGGTGGTTCAGACGGCGTTACAATGTGCTTTTGGCTGCCAGATGGATTGCCACTTGTCCAGCACGTTCGAGTTACTTATTTGTACGCTTATTAGCATGTTCTGTTACCGTACTTGCACGCCTACCTGGCATGTGCTGCCTTTTGACCTATGCGCCTATTGGGCATGTCTTACCAACTTACCTTTACGCCCATTGACAGTGTTCTGCTACCTATTCCGTGTTCAAAACGCTGCACAGGCCCACTGCGCACTCTCTATAAAGTCTTGGCGTTCACATGTGATATGACTTCACTTGCTTCACCTTAGCGTGCTGTGCTTAGCACGAGAGCTCTCGAATGAAAGTCGATGAAATGCGCATCTGCGATCGCGCAGTCTATATCCTGCTCATAATTGTCCATGGCGGGCCAGCTGCGAGTCCATCACAAGCAGCGCCGGGAACTTCTCGCATCTCCGCAGCATCGTTGACCCCATACGTCATAATCGTCCTTGTGAACAGCGTACGAGAATGAAGCAGAAGCCAAAAGGAAGAAAACAAAGGGATGGCCCGCGATGCGCAGCAAACGGATCTCTTCTTCTCTGGCTCCGACTTGTTTCTTCTCTTCCTTTTCCTCAACACGCTTTGGTGTTCATGCCCGTCGCTTAGGGTTCCTGTTGCAACCTATCAGAGTATCGCTCTCTGATGGGCTTCGGCTTTGATGAGGGTTTCCGCTCCCTCGTAAGTATCACCATTTCCTTGCGCTCCCCTTCACCTCCCACTCTGTCGCCGACCACATCACCGCGGCAGCCTCTTCAGTAGAGTGAAGAACTACGCCTTGCTCTACGCACCTCCACCTCTACCTCCACCAATCCCCACTCGAACATCCACATGCGCTGGGTCTCCATCGAACTCATCACCTCATCACCTTGCGAAGTATTTCGCTGACATTCAACTGCAGTTGTTGGCCATATCGTGAGGGCCTCGTTGGGCTGCCCGCAAGTGCATTCTGTGGGACGTACTACAGCGAGGGGCCGACCTTTCCCTGGCTTAGTTGATACGGCAGAGGCCAATACCAGTAACTTGCCTCTCAGTCTCGATCGCTCCTCGATCCGCTCATGTTCAATGCTGACCACTTCCACCACAGGCTTCCTGGATCCGGGTAAGTCTTTGAAACGCACCAGACATGCGTGGAAATCCGAGAATGTCTCGAGCGACACCACGTCCTATCGATCCCAGATTACCCACAATATTCGCTAACTTTTCTGCAGTTAGTCCGTCCGGAGAAGACGAGTCTTGGCTCGTTTTTCCGAAAGGCACAGATACATAGGTTTTCTTTCTCGGCATCACCGCGATCCCTGATTGAATGGATCCGCCTCGTCTGTTCGCCTCCGAGCCTTGACTGCGAATCCTGCATTCCCACACATGACCCTGTGGCATATTTCACTGGACCGGTGACTGCGGCCCACTGAGCTTGACAGAAACTTTCGAGCGGCCTTCACTGGTCGTGGCGGACGGCATGGGCGACCGAACTTTGCACTCGGCCCCGTGGGATTGATAGCTATCTCTGTTGCACTCCTCTGGGGGTCAGCGGAGGTGACGGGTAACGCGCCCGATCACGCGGGCTTTTCGGTGTTGGGGATATTTTCGAGGGACCGATTCGGCGGGTACTTTCTGGGGGCTTGAAAGATTTATCGCTCGCGAAACATGATACTGACGGAAGGCATGTCTTTTCAAACAGACTGCTGAGATGTCCACGTGCTCTCGAGACGTGCATCCTTGTCCTACGCAAGAGGGGACGCGGTTTCGAGGCGCAGCGGACACCACGCAGCGGCCGAGACGTTCCTGCATAGAAGGCGACCTTCACTGGGCGTTCAAGACCCGCAAAGTCATAAATTCTGTGAGAGATCCGATCTGGGGGCCATGCCTTGTGATGCAGACTGACGCCGGCTTGACCGGTGCCAACGAAATGGACGGGCGCGTACGTTGATGAAAAACCACTGCTGGCGTGCTGTGTCTCTTCCGCTCGCAAGAGCGGTGATTCGTAGTAGCGTTCAACATGCAGTCGTTCTGAGTACGCGCTTCGAATCAAAACGATTGGGACAAACGACCAGGCGTCATGAGAGCCCGCAAGGAACTGCTTGCAGTATCTCTGCAACGCTGACAGGTCATTTCGGTGGTATTGTCCAGCGTCATCTTTTTTTCATCACTGCTTCTGCATTGCAGGACTTTGGAGAAGAGACCCGCCGACACGAAGACTTCTGTCCTGGCATCAAGACTTTTGTCGCGCATACCGCCCAATGACTGTCAAACATGTTACACTCTCCCTCTTTACCTACTCCTGTGTCAAGTTCAGGTGCAATACGCATTGAATATCAGCATAGACTACGCCATATTGCTTGCCAATTTCAAGATTGCGAGCACAATAATTACTTCACCTACGCCGAAACACGAAAGTCGACTTTGAAGCTTTGAGATCGACCAAGGGTGTTCTACTATTCGGCGGACTGCACCTGTCCCAGCAATGAACTTATTCAAACGAAGCAAAGACAAGAGCAGCTCAGAAAAGCTAGCACCCGAAGATGGAAGCGAAGAGAAGAAAAGCTCCATCTCTCCCAGTGCCATGACAGCAAGCATGAAACAATACTTCAAGAAAAGCCCCAAGGAATCTAAGGAACCCGAACCATCGGTCGACAACGCCAGAGATGTTGTTGAAAGCGATAAAAAGAAGAGCACCATGTCAGACTACGCGAAGCAGTATTTCAAGCAAGCACAGACGTGGACAGCGGACGAAGCTGTTGAGGCCAAGAAAGCGCTACAGAAAGCTGCAGGACTGGGCGCTCGACCTGATGTTATTCCTGAAGGGGAGGCGCATGTTAGTGGCGAGCCTAGGACTGTAGAGCTGGGATGGGTGAGCATCTCTCATGGTCAGGCATTGCAATGGTTCTCGGACTGACACTTGTACCAGCACCCAGTGGCCGGAGCGACGGGGAAGTGGTTCGCGGCCAGCATCATCGGCAAACAGATTCAAGACAAGATTGGAAGTTATCCAGATCCGACACAGCATTGGGCTGTGATAGCCGGGGACTATGTGCATCAGCTTTGGATGGTGTGACTGACGAGCGAGGATCGAACCATGAGTGCCAAACGCTGACACGATCTACAGGACGAGAATCTTGATATCATCTACATCAACGAGAAGCTGAAACGAGAAGACTGGCACCTCTTCGAAGTCGGCAAGACAAGATTCAACGACCAAGCACTCCGAGAGGCCAGCCGTATGACCATTCACAACATGTAAGCGATATGCCCTTCACCATGGGAACATTTCCTTGCACACGCATTTGCAGCTGACCACACATCTGACTCTCCATCGCAGGCGCGAAAAACGACCCGCCTACAACCTCATCAGCAACAACTGCCAAAATTTTGCCGTCGAACTTCTCAAAGCCATTCAAGTCGGCGCTCACCTCGACTTCGGCACGAGTTTTGCCATCTACCAGCGGGCGACTGGGAAAGGCGCCATCATGGACCTGTTCGCTGAACAGCCGGAAGCAGATCCGCCCGAGTTGCAACATGACGAGTCAGAGATGCCGCCCCCAAAGCGACAAGATACTGTGAATTTCGCGCAACATGTTATGGACGAAAACACGACCAAACTTGATCATGATGGGGATCCGAGGAGGGGATGAGGCGAAGGTTGAAGGTGCAGAGTCGCCAGGACTATGCATTGATTCACCATCGCTCCCGAGCGATGCCAGCGAACACTCGCCTTTTGATCGCCTGATATTCTTCACTGCTACCGGGGTCAGATACGACGGCAGTCCCACGATCGTCCTCTCGAGCAATGCTTCAGCATTCCGCATGACCAGAGCAAAGAGCGCGAAATGGCGTTCGAGAGACATTCCATTCTTCAAGTGGCCGTCTACTTCATCAACTTGCCGACTGCCCAATCCACATTTAGCCCCCTGAGATCTCCGTAATGCTGTCCCACGCCCAAAAACACAACAGGGATGCCTGAGAAGTCAATGTCAGTCAAATTCGGCGGAATCAGCGCACCGAGAAGGGAGATGGAACTCACCCGTGGCATGCACCATGCTAACCAAAGTCCCCACCATATCGCCCACCGTATCACACTTGCTGATAATGAACCCATCCATGCCAACACCGCCATTCCTCATCTGACCCTTCGTATCCACAAACTCCTTTGCGAAGTTCCTCGCCTGCGCAACACTGTCCGTACCGACCAACGCCTCGCCAACCATGAAAATCTTATCCGGGTTCGCCAATTGCCCAAACTTCGTCAAACTGCTCATCAATCTCGCGTCATTGTGACGACGACCAGCGGTATCCACGAGAACGACATCAAACAGCATGTTGCCTTTGCCTGCGTTCGTGGCGTGAGCGACAGCATCTCGAGCTACTGTCGCGGCGTCTTTGCCATAGCCCTGTTCGAAGAGCTCGACGTGGCCGACGTTCTCGCGGCGAGCGAGCTCAGTGAGATTTCGAACGTGCACTCGTAGCTGCTCGACCGCACCGCTTCGGAAAGTATCTGCTGCAACGACCAGGACGCGGAACTTGTTCTGGAGCAGGAAGTATGCGATTTTGCTGAGGTTTGTGCTCTTACCGACACCGTTGACGCCGACAATGCTGATCACGTATGGTCGTGGATTGGTTCCTTCAACCGTGGAAGTGATGTTGCGGAGGAGATCGAGACTGCTTGTTGGGGTGAGTATGCGGGTCAAGGCTTTGGCCATGCTCTCGCGAATCGTCTTATCGATGGAAGTGAATGATGCGGTGGTGGAGTTGAGCAAGTCCGTCTCCACGCTGTCACAGAGACGCTCAGCGGCCTCACGGGCAATGTTCTTCTCGAGCAGGTGGTTGCGCATCTGAAGCAGAGCGGGCGCCAGATCTTGCCTCGTGAGCTTCTTCCCACCAACCACGTTGCGGAACAAGCCAGATATCTTGCTTGTCGCTGTGCCGAATAGACCGGAGTCCTCTTTCGTAAGCGTCTCCTGCTGAGGCTCGTGCGACTCGGCCAGAATGGCATCCACCTCATCCTCCAAGTCCTTGAGCACGAACTGTCCTTTGCCTGTTCTACTCCCCATTTGATCTGAACTGACGTTGTCCACATCAAAGTCTGCCCTCTCATCCATAGGTGTAGCAGCTGCACTGTAGTCCAGCACTTCTTCCTCGCCCTCCGCCGCGAAACCGTCTGCATCCCATCTTCTCTTCTGCTTGACGCCGCCCTTCCCGCCCTTCGGTCCTCCTCTTGTGTCTTCGTCGCCAGATGACGCAGGTGCGGACGAGGCGAAGGGTGAACCAGCGGCTTTGCGTGATCTTCGTGAAGTCTTTCCGGGTCCAGCTTTGCCGGTCAAAATATGCGATGCTGGAGTTGATGGTCTCGATGCCTCCGGGGTGCCAATTAGCGTGGCTTCTGCACTCGTTGTATCATCTGCTACAAGCTCTTGTCGCAGCGGTTTCCTAAACTGCGGTACGGGTGGTGGAGGTGGCTCATCGCGAGTCGCATCGTCTGTGACAGAGGCCGAACTGGATGGCGGAGTGAGCTCGGCCTGGCTCTCTGAGTCCTGTTCGTCCACGGTGACTCTACTGCTCCCTGTGTCGAGCTTGCGCACCAGCGCATCGAAGGTCGGATCGAAGTCTTTTGTGGAAACGCGGACAAAGTTCTGCTTCTTGAGTTCCGCACCATACTGTTTGACGAAAAGAGCTTTGACCGCGGTCAAAAGATCGTTGACCCACGACAGATGTAGCAGGGATTGGTATACAGCCTGCAACCGATATCAGTTCGCCGTCTCTTGACCCAACAAGCTTCCCATGCTCCATTCAACCCACCACAAATATTAGGCCGACGTCTTTTGCTGTTGTGAATCGCAGAGTGTATTTGTCCTTCCGGTATGGTGCACTGGCCGAGCCTTCTTGTGCACCAGGCTTCTGTCGTTCTTCAATAAAGACATCGTTTATAAGGCCGTTGATCACGTTGGCGGACAGCGGGGCATAATGCTTGCGCCAGAGGACGACGCCGGAGGTCGTGACGATTTCGAAGGCGTCTAGCATGGTGAGGAGAGTCGCGCGATGGCGGAGGTGAAGTTATCCCAAGAAATTTGCTTCAATTCGCCGTCGTCGTTGTGCTTGTTGCGGTTGGTGTCAGAGTTGATTGAAGGTATGACATCGAATCCGTCCTGCCGTGGGGATCTGCAGTCGTAGTCGTGCACCCTTGAATGCTGGCTGTCTTCTTGTGACAGCTTTCACCTCACAAAACCACCCAATTCACCTCATCTGCCGCGTAGAATCACATTGAATCCTCAACCCCTCGTTAACAGATACCGAGTCAGCGATACGAGTCCACCGCGAGACGTCGACACCATGCAACGCCCGGCATATGCAGTACCGCCTGCGAATTCCCCTCCACTTCACCACCCCGTACCCCAGCATGTCTCGACTGTTCCTCAGCTTCGCTCTCCTCCGCCGCCTGCAGGATCCGCCCAAGGACAGCAGGGCGCCTACGGATATGGTCAAAGTCATGGACAAGGCGCTCCCGGCGATGCCAACAACTACATGCATCCGGCGTTCGGTGGATTCATGAATGATCCCACAGCCCAGATGGGCTTTCAAATAGGAAAGAGCGCTGTGGATGCTGGACAACAATATGCAGAGCAGACCGTGAGTCTTGAGGATATACTGAGACGAAATAGGACATGTACTGATCTAGCAACCTCATCCAGTTCAACCGCTACGTCAATGTTTCCGCCCTGAAGCATTACTTCAATGTCTCGAATCGCTATGTCCTCTCAAAACTCCTCATCGTCCTATTTCCCTGGCGCCATCGACCCTGGTCCCGCCAGCAAGCTCGCAGTAACGATAATCAAGGCGCAATGGAGTTCCTCCCACCAAGAGAAGACGTCAACTCGCCGGACATGTACATCCCGCTCATGGCCGTGGTCACATACATCTTGCTATCAACACTCATAGCTGGTCTGAACGGAAAGTTCAAGCCGGAGTTACTCGGAATCACCTTCAGTAATGCGAGCGTGATCATCATACTTGAGCTGGTGGTTCTGTGGCTGGGACGCTATTTCTTGAACATCAGCAGTGAGAGTCAAATTTACGACCTCATTGCTTACAGCGGATACAAGTTCGTGGGTGTGATTGTCTCGATCGCTGTGGCTGCGATCTTCAACCGCGGACATGGAACTGGAGGATGGGTCGGATGGGCTGTGTTCGGCTACACTTTCATGGCGAACGCCTTCTTTCTGGTGAGTTTCGTGATTGAGTCAGGAGATCGATGTTCCATGCTAACAGTCAATAGCTTCGATCCTTGAAGTACGTCCTTCTGCCCACAGACAATGCTCCAGGCAACCCAGGCATGCAGACCATCGCTCGAGGCCAGCGCTCGCGTCGCACTCAGTTCCTCTTCGTCTACAGCTATGTCGTGCAATTTGCATTCATGTGGTGGCTCAGCGCTTTGGATGTCAGCGGCGGAAAGGCCAGCAAGAAGAAGTAGACATCTGCGGACGAGAGGAAACGGACACGTTCGGGCATTTCACGATTCACATTTGATGAGAACAGCGTTTCAGCAAGCGGACAGCATGGATCACATGGAATGGAAAAGGACTAGAGCTCTTGGAATGTCGTAAGCAAAACTTCTATTAAGTTCATGGCCTTTGACTGTGCCGTTGGCCTATACGCAGTTTGTGAAAGTTCGCATGCTGAAGTCTCGTCTGTGCAGCACTCTGTGTGTATCGAAGCGCTCGAGCGTCCATCCACGGCTACTCAGATCTCGATGTCAACATCTCGTGCGTGCGCCAGGCCTGTGTTCGCACCAGCCTTGATTCTCGATGCTCACTTCCTCCCCCGGATGACCGTGCGAGGGACTGACATCGAAGCTGCGATCATATGTCCGTCGCGCTCGAGGGTCACTTCCTGGTTTGCTGGTCCATTCGTTCTATTTACTGCCGATCTGGTCTTACTTCATCTCCCGCCTCTCGCCCTGCCTCCTGAAGATTGAAGGAAACCAGGCTTTTGCCTTGCCCGCTTGGTTGTCCGGCCGCTCTGTCAAAGCCGGACGGTGGTCTTCGCGCTGTGGCGGTGTGAAGCACGCTGAGTCACTCCTCTTGATTCTGGCTCCTTCTGCGGCGTCCTCGTGGTGCGCTTCTTGGATGTTGGTTTTCCGCGGTTTCGGCTCTCCGGATCTGGTGAAGTCCATCTCCTGATCTGACTCTTCGCTATGCGGCTCGTGCTCTTCGAGGTCTCGCAACCGCTGCTCTGCGTACTCTCGATCGAGCTCAAGCTGCATTTTCCGAATGCCCTTAAGGCGCTTCTTCTCGAGCTTCTTCTTCCGCGCTGCCTCCGCTTTCTCTTCTTTCTCTTCCCCCTCCCGCTCCTTCGCCTCGCGCCGCAATCGCTTGTCTCTGTCTGAAGGCGCAATGCGTCGAAGGTACTTCGCAAGCGGTAGGCCGCTCTGATGGGTGGTCATCTCTGCTGGTCTCGGTGATGGCGCCATGGGCACAGTTGGCGGCGGCGGCGGCTGAGAGATGAGAGCCTCCGTGATGAGACTTGTCGCGCGCGGCCTCGCCGCGGATGTGTTGGCAGCGGACGCCGTGTTGCCCGGATGCACCTTTGGAAACTCGACAATGGTGGGAGAGGGCGCTCTGCTTGGAGGCGGAGATCTTAGAAAGTATTCAGCGAAACGCTCCGCGAAAGAACGGGGCGTGGAGTGCATGGTGGTGTGGTGGTCGGCGTGGTTGTTGTGGTTGTTGTCGTCGTCGTCGTCGTTGGCAGAGAGAGAATATTCAAAAGGAGGGGCAAAAATCTCAAAGTTGAGGCGGAGAATTGTGGCTTAACCTGGAGTGAATGACAATGACATGGCTAGGGAACTGCCGTGGCGCGGCTGAACAATACTTGAAGGTGAGCGTCCTTCACGCCGATAACGCGTCCAGGTCACAAAGAGAGCATCCTTCACGCCAAGTGGACTTCCTTGACACCGATACCTCGAGACTGTTCGAGTACTCATCGCAAGACTTTGCCAACGACAGTACGGTCGTAAGGCTCGACGTAAATGTCTGGAGGGTAAATGAAAGCGGTGCGCATTGTCACATGCAAATTCCGACTTTGTCAGCTTCGCCGCCTCCTCTGGCCTTATGCCAGGCATTCACCACTTCAAGACAAGCTACAGGTCAACGAGCGCAAGAATGAAGAACGTCAATGGCACGCACGAGATTTCGCGGCTTCAAGCGCAGCTATACGTCTTTCTGGAAACCACCTCGAGATTTGCGCCGCGTACTGTCCGAGCAAAAGTCGAGGCAGTAGGCCACGTCCAATGCTGGAACATTAGAGACGACAGCCTCTTGCACCTGTTCTAGCAACCATCTTCGGTGCTTCGACCAGCTCCTGGGGCCATCGTCAAGACAATGAGTCGTTTCTCACGAGAAGCCGGGCTCCAATCGACATGCGGTGTGGGAGCTCCGTGCATGCCAGGTCTTGGCTCTTAATGTCGTGCTCTTCTGGACCAGATCTGGACAACTTGAGCTGACTATGCTGGTTTTGAGGACGCGCAAACATCCCAGCGACTTTGAATGCCTTGATCTGGCACGTCAGAACCATCACATGGAACAGCGGACACGAAACTCTCGGGAGTCAGGATGCTAGAACGATGGCAATTCAAGTCATGACTTTGCTGCAGACGCCAGACGATCTCAACAGGTGGCAGTTGCTCTTTTCAAGTTCCACGACGCATTCTTTCTTTCTTGAAAACGTCGGCTTTCGCTGCTGCTCGCACCTGCAGCAACCGTACCACAATGAGTCTATAGTGGCCGTCTGTCGTTCGCTAGACCTGTCAAGACTGAACCAGCGTGGTCAAAGCCCACTGTGGCGGTTCGTGCAAGAGCGAGATCGCAATGACTTCTCCATCTTCTCCAGGTCGCCAGCTGCAGGAGTCAAGAAGGTGGGACGGATTTCAAGCGTGGCAAGATTTCGGCACTTTAGTGCACGTGGGAGTGAGCAGTCGCGGTACAGATGCTATTGTGGCGTAGACTTTGTAGCTGAAAGCGCGCTTCGAGCTCTTTGGCTTCTCGGATGCGAGCCGCGATGGGGAATGGATGGTTCGCGGATCAAGTGGCATGGCACGAGAGTACAAACGTACGAGACAGGCTTTAGCGCAACTGGCGCGAACGACGCCGGGCCGGATTGAGCTGACCATTCCGCGGAGTCTGCTTGCTCAATGGCGAGATGCCGTGTTACATGGAAGTCGGTCAGTCAGTCGCGGACGCACGATACACGATCTCGAGTTCTCACTCTCTCTGGCGGTGCATTCAGCTGGATTTCACCTCCGCAGACCGTTGACGAATCGATGCCATCAGGCAGCAGACTGCGATAGGTGCCTCCAGCGATTCAGTAGTGAGTCGCTCGCGTCATGCATCGCATAGGAACCCCTACATCCTGCAGTCATGCAGCCCTATCGCTTCGCCTTGTCAACGCAACGGGCCAGGAAAGACAAAAAAGCCTCCTTTGCCTTGCAGCGTATCACAGCCTTGACTGCGGCACCCACGCTTCCTCTACCGTGGTTGCACGCTGCCGGCTGCGGGGATGGTAGCATTGACATTGCGAAACGCGGCACGAAAGGTGACGGTCTCATTTCATGGCGACTTGAAGTCCACGTGGGGATGCTGTGCTTAGAGTTCAAGCCCTCGGCTAGAACGCCTATCAGTTTACGTGGCCCACCCGCGTCGCAATTTCTAGCTTGCGCAGACATGCGCCAACGACGACAACACCTTTAAACATCCCTAAACAGATTGCTACAGAATATTGTATAGTTTAGTACGTAAGAACATCCTTTAGA
>JYJE01001087.1:15197-45696 GCA_000983655.1 Zymoseptoria brevis
CCAGTATATAGACGCAGTTTTCGAATCGCGACGCGGGTGGGCCACGTAAAATGATAGGCGTTCTAGCAGCTACATCGTTCACGACGTGAGAGGTCGCAAGCTCCGAGACGTGCATGTGAATCGTCCAGTAGCTCTTGATCGAGCGGTAGAGCTCCAATGATCCTCAAAGTTTGAACTAAGCAAGGCTGAATCTCATGCTAGCATCAGCGTTCCATCGCTCGATTAAGCTAATTAGATTCTTGCAATCGGGAGAGTGCAATCGCAGATCTTCGATGGCTTGCGTTAGGAAGAATCGACGTGCCGAAACGTCGGATCCTGTTCCAAATCTGGAAAGGAGATATGATGGCTCCTTCCTGAGGCTTCCTGGTTCCACACTGCTTCGCATGCACAATCTGTTGCTGCTCGCGATAGGTTGAGTGACAAAATCCGATAGGTCTCGCTACGACCTGCAGGCCCGCTGCACTTACTCATCAAGAGAGAAATGTTCGTTGAGGTTGCACGATTGGACGAGTGCAATATCGAAGGCGCATTCTGAGCATCGAATACGTTCAGCACACTTCTTCGAATTGATGTCTCAGTCGCACCAACGTTCTCTTGCGCCGCGAAATCTTCCGGTGTCACCAACACAATGTTCAAAATAGATTTTGCCTGCGTGGGAAAATCTGTAGAAAAGATGTTCGTCTTCGTGCAAGCCGTGAGTGATTGGCCCATCCCAGTGACTGGCACGCCTTGTACGAAATCACAATGACGAATGATCCTCTTCACTGCGGTACCAAGGAGAAGCAAGCCAGTTGGCTAGAACTACCAACATCCCGGTCTGGGGAAGGAAGCCTTGTGGATGCCACGTGGGCTAGTTCTAGCACTTGCCGCGCTGCCGAAAAACGGAGAAGGTTTCCTTGGAAGTTCCGTTCTATTCGACGATCCGCCCACGTTGTTAGGAACGAAGCAAACTCTCCTTTGTGATCGATGACACCTCGTCAAGCAACGACGAACAGCTAATGACAAGTTGTGTCGCTTGGACGAAGAGGCCCTGTTCCGGTGAAGCGACGACTATGCTGAACTTCAGCGATTTTGGCTCGGCAGTGACAGACAACCGAGGGAGAGGTCCTTATCATGCACAACGCGGACAGAAACCGCGACGATGGTTGACATCGGATTGATCTCAAGAAGATTGAGACATCAGCAAGTCAGCGAGATGCACCCATGTCATGATGAATGGAAGATGTAGTCAGGGGTGCGATCGTGATATGGCTACGAGCAATCATATCATCTTCGATCATGTTTGACGTGCTCCATGGTCGTCACGCCTTGCACATAACAACAATTTCCTGCAGGATAAGCATTGAAGTACCTTTCGTAGTCGCCGATGATTATTCTTTTCAGAGCGAGGCGAAGCGAGGTGGCTTCGGGCTCGCCGAAGAGGCGCAAAACAAGCTTTCGTAGCGCATGTGGCCTGTGCCAAGGATAGGGCATGCAGATGACACCACCTGCTTCGGCCCCACGCAGAAGCAGCGGCAGCGGCAGCAGCAGCATGCTCAGTCATCGATCAGGCATCGTGTACTGTTGATAGAGACTGGAGTCTTTCTTTGGCGTCTCTGGGAGACGTTCACGTCGCTTAGGCATGTATCGACGAGGTTGACAGACCTTGAGAGAACATCAGCCCTACCGGGCGCGAACATGTTCGAAATGGGACATGGTTTGCTAGTGCTTGGGAAGTTGCAGAATAAGCAGATCAACCTTCGACCCATGCAGGCTAACAGGCGCGAATGCCATCGACTTGACAAAGTATGTATATTCGACGAAGCCATGACACTATCGTCAGGGTGTTGCAACGTGTCGCGCACACGGTTCAACGTTGCATGACGGTAGTAGCAGTCTCTTGCCGTGGGAGATGAAGAGCCAATGAGGAAGGAAGACGCCCAGAGTGGTATAGTGAGTGTCGCCTTACCCGCAATCCTGTGAAGGATGGAAACCTTGTCGTGTGTAATCTCAGGATGCAAGTGGTGCTGGCCGATTGGCGCCGCTCCTCGGTCCTCACCGGTTTGCAGATTGAGCAAGCCGTCAGTGTGCAGTCGTTGTAGAGCGAGCACCACACGCAGAACGTTGCATGTTCATGACTTCACCGGAATATGCATGGAATGGAAGACGCCGTTTCGTCTCGCGGTGAAGAACATTCATGCAAACCGGGTGCTAAACTAGATCAGGCGCTAGTGAGCGTGACCTCAGTCCTATTGCGGTTAGAGGTAGCCAAAATTAAACTTTGTGCATCAAACCAGACCGCTCAGCCACGGCTCCCGCACGGGAATCATGTGCATCAACACTAAATCGCGGACGAGCGAATCATTCCCGCCAACCTGCGCCGGCGACATGGACTCCTCTCCTTCTCCTTCCACTTCCAAGATGTCGTCGTGCGGTCATCCCGTTGGCAGACCACGTTGCACATCGGGGACCCCATCAAGCCTCGTCTCCGCTTGCGTCTGCTCCCAGAAAGATGGCTTGCAAGGATTCATGCATCCTTTGGACAGCTTTGCGACTGCGGAGAGTGCAGGTCGGGGTCTATGGACCGCTTCATTCCTGGTCTCCGACGGTCAAGCTGGCCTAGTACGGGTCCGACATGGCCTGTCCGCTCCGGACATGCTGCCATGCATACCATTGACTGATGCCGACCGATGAGGAAGTAGGTCGTCAAGACTGTGTGGTACCAATTTGCGCGCTCACCGTTGACGAGGTCATTCCGAGGAGGCATGCCGCATATTCCGGAGCGCACTAGGAGAGTTAGCAGACAGGTACAGTACAGGAACAGCCTACCGGAACCTTGTCCATCCTCCTCGCATGCACCGTTCTTGGGTTTGGCCGTAAGGCAGAGCTCGGTGTAGGCAGGGTCCCACACGCGTGGCTCGTGCTAGACTGCGCATCAGAGACCGGTGCGTGTGATATACTAATAATCCTGTCCCTTCCTCTTCGTACATAGGCTTATATCCTTCGCACCCTTCGCACGTCTAATTGATCTTTCCATCTGCCCGCTTCTTGTTTCACTCATACAACACAGTGTTGTTTGGACATCTTGCTCCACGTACCTGCAATACTGTACCTTGACAGCTCGCATCATTGGATGCGATCTCAAGTCGGTCCAAAAACATCATAGCAGCCCAGGTGAGCATGGCCATGCCGACTCCGAGCTCGAGGAGAATTCAGACTGACAAAGATCGATTCTCTTAATAGCACATTCACCATGGACGACTTTGGCAAGCAACATTCTCGAGACATGACTTCTGGGAACGACTTCACCCTCTACCCATATCCAGAGAGCTGGAGCCGAGAGCACTCGTACCCATCGACATCCTACGCCGAACAAGCCTATCTCACAGCACCTTTCGAGCCGTACAAACAACAAGACTACACCCGCTTGCAAGAACAGTATCAATTTGGTGCCAATCAAGCAATCAGCCACGCAAAACGGCACCTCCACAGCGCCCACTCCAACTACTCACCTGCTCACTCGGTCGCGCACTCTTTCGACTATCACTACCCCAATCACATTGCGAGCGTCTCCGATTCCAGTGCATCAATACAGAGTACGATCTCTTCTGCGATGGGCTCCCCTTCGGCACAGCATCATAATGACTGGAGCCACCACAACTACCCTTCGATCGTTCAGCACGATGGTACGTTCGCACAGAGCGTCGACAATAACATGGACATTCCTGTACCCGAGAAAGGGTGTGTTGGTGAGTCAACGGATTCACTTTCATCTCAGGCACAACGACCTTCGCCCAGCATGGTTTCATTTCCGTCCATGCATGCACCTGCTTCTGGTTCATTTCCAAGTCAACTCCGACGCAGAGGCAACGCTCTTTCTTCGAAGGAGGATCATTCCCTGCAGCTAGCCAGCTCTTCTGTCATGAGCACGCCGCAAGCATCTGCGACGCCATGTCCTTCGTCCTTTTCTTCCTCCTCCGTTGGCCATTTCGTTCTTCCTCTTCAGTCTTTATGTCTGTCATTTCTAGGCGCATTCGTTCTCGCAGCTTCAACCAATCTACGACAACTTCGCTGACCATGGCAATAGATCCATCGCTGATCCAACCCTACTCGCCAGCGCAATATGTCGGTAACCAGTTTCAAGAGATGAATGAGATGCCGTCTCCTATGCAGCAAATTGGATACGCAGCGACACCCTCGCCGGAGCCTTCGAGAAGATCGATCGTCAGCCCTAGACAAGAGGTCATCAAGACACAACGGCCCGACTCTCCATTTATGCGCCAAAATTCGTGGCAGCAACACCCGCAGTCCAGCGACTCTCGACGTCGCTCCATCTCTTCCGCCCATTCCAAGCACAGCCATCACTCGACATCCTCAGACGAGTCGAACAAAGGCGTGTGCCCAATCCCGACCTGCGGTCGAAATGTCAAGGACCTCAAAGCGCACGCATTGACGCATCAGAATGAGCGACCGGAAAAGTGCTCGGTCGTTTCCTGCGAATACCACATCAAAGGATTCGCGAGAAAGTACGACAAGAACCGCCATACCTTGACGCACTATAAGGGAACAATGGTGTGTGGTTTCTGCCCTGGCAGTGGGAGTGCCGCTGAGAAGAGCTTCAATCGTGCCGATGTGTTCAAGCGACACTTGACTTCAGTGCACGGCGTTGAGCAGACTCCTCAAAGCGCAAGGAGGAAGAGTCCAGCTGCCGGCAGTAAGAAGGCTGTTGAGGTGTCACGAGATGCCACCGGCATGTGTTCGACATGCAGCAAGACCTTTGCCAATGCGCAGGACTTCTACGAGCATCTCGATGATTGTGTGTTGCGAGTCGTGCAGCGAGCTGACCCTACCGATGCCATCAACGAGAAGCTTTTGTTGTCCGTGGCCGAAGACGACGAAGTCATTGCGACGCTGGTGCGGAACATGCTCCCGACGAACCTCGACTACGCCGCACCAACGACATTCGCCGAGAGCGAAGCAGATGAAGACGAAGACATGATCGAGGAAGACGACTCCAATGACGCCACATATGGCAACCGGTCGTCCAGGTCGAAGAGGCCCAGCTTGAAAACCCGACACTCCACCAAGTCCAACACCTCTCGCGTCTCTTCCAATGGATCCGTCTGCAAGCCTACCCGCAAAGGCCTCACCTTGTCCAAGTCCGGCGTCTCCCTCGCCGCGCCACCCTCCAAAGATGGCCCAAAGCGCCGCAAGAACTACCCTCTCTCATGGGGTGCGGCTCCCGACAAGATGAAGATGCGCAAGCGTGTTTTGTGTGTGTACGATGGACAACGGCGGTTGTGGAAGGACGATATGATGTTGAGTGCCGATCATGAAGTGCGCATCCCACTGACGGGTCCAGAGACCGAGGCGTGGATCACAGACTTGGATGTCCAGACTCTCAGGCGTGCGGACGCTTTGCACAATGCGACCGAGGAGGAGAAGGGCCCTTGGGTGGAGGATGAGGAGCTGGAGAGGTTGATGTTGTGATCGTGTGAAAGTGTATGATCTGATGATGTCGATGGTATGATGCTGACGAACTCAAATGTACGGTATTGATGAATGTGTGTCCAGAGAAGGGATTCCAGCGTACACCAGGAAAGAAGTCGAGAAGTTGCTCAAGGGCAGTGAACAGGATCCATCAACGAAATCCAGGATCTAGCTTGTGGCGTGATCTGGGAAACCAGCGGAACTGAAAGGGGTTGGTCAGGGCACGTCGTGTTCAAACAACTATGGGCTCTTCTTCCGACCCATTACAATTGAGACTTCGAGAAAACCTCCCAGGTCTTGAAAAAGGACGTTCGAGTTGTCTGAAGCACCATGTGGGCGAACCGCGACAAGCTGAGTAATGTGCAAGGCTGCGGGGCATATTTCGCTTGCAGGATTCGGAAAAGCAGCATGATCAACAGTCGACATAGTGAAAGCAATCTCACTGCGTCGGCAGGAGTTGCATCTTGCGACGACGCAGGCAGCAGGCAGCAGGCAGCGAGCCTTGTAACGCTATCGCATAAACCCTGCTCATGCAGAACAAGCGTTTGAAGTCCGTTAGAAGCCAAGCGTAGCTCAAACACGCCGTCGATGCTCGACTTCAGATCGGGTCGCGAAGCCAGATCGGGTCGCGAAGCCAGATGCGAGTTCGTTTACAATGGAACCTCGATTGCGGAAGTGGCAGGAACTTGACTGCGCGAGGACCATTAGTGTAGGTCGTCACGGATTCCGACGTAAATCCGTGAAGCGCTGTATCTCGCCACACTCGGCACTTTCGTCTGGATGCCCAAATGACCGGAGCTTGTACGCTCCTAGCGTAGCAGTGTTTTAGAATAGTCTGATTGTTTGTCAAATCGCGGTGGAAAAAGTCGGGGGAAGCTGCAATCTCACCCTGCCTTGCTCACAGCGCAGTGCCTCACGACCAGAGGAAGATTCTTGCAGCCATGAGATACTCAGCTCTCTGGCTCAGCGCCCTGCTGTGTCTGAGAACAGAGCCCGTGTCCGCCGAACATGCCACCGGCCAGGCGAAAAGACAGCTCCTCAACGCCGATATACTCGGAGCTCAAACGTACGACTACGTGATCGTTGGAGGAGGTACTGCTGGTTTGGTCATTGCCAACAGGCTCTCTGCTGATCCTGTGAGTCCAATCGCCCGCTTAGAGTCGCAGGCCAGCATGCTAAATACATTGACCCTGCACAGAGCATCACCGTGGCCGTCATTGAGGCTGGATCGCTGTATCAGGTCACAAATCCATTGATAAGCACATTTCCCGCCGGCGATGTCTTTTTCGTAGGCTCCGATCCAAAACAGCCGCTGGATGTGCAGCCTCTGGTTGACTGGAATCTTGTCACAGAGCCGCAGGCTGGTGCGAATGAGCGAAAGTTTCGCTATGCTAGAGGGAAGTGCTTGGGAGGAACAAGCGCCAGGAACTTCATGATCTACCAGCGGTGAGTGAAGTGTCTTGCCAACTTACAGACTCGGCACTTAGAATATGAGCACCGTCGCTGACGTCTTCATTATTTCCTTCAGTCCAACGAAGGGGTCGCTCCAGCAATGGGCAGATGCTGTCGATGACCAGAGCTACACCTTCGACGAATGGTTGCCAGACTTTAAGAGGAGTGTCGACTTCACACCTCCTGGTCCGACGAGGGCGACGAACGCGTCTGCAGAGTACAAAGCTGCTGCGTTCGACTCCGGCGCTGGCCCACTTCAAGTCTCGTACTCCAACTATGCCGGACCCTTCTCAAGTTGGGTCGAAGGATCGTTGAACGAGATCGGAATCGGTCATGCCCAGGACTTCAACAGTGGAAGTCTCATGGGCGCGCAGTATTGCTCCTCAACCATTCGTCCCAAGACCCAGACTCGGGAAACTTCGCAGACCTCATTCTTGAATGCCGCAACGACACGCTCAAACCTGAAGGTATTCAGCGCTACCATGGCGAAGAAGATCCTCTTCAACGCCGAAAAGAAAGCGACCGGTGTACGAGTCACGACAGCCCTCAACTTGATCGGTTTGACCATCAACGCGAGGCGGGAGGTCATTGTGAGCGGAGGTGCTTTCCACAGCCCTCAGCTCCTGATGGTCTCCGGTATTGGACCCGCCTCTACCCTGAGGCAGCATGGAATCGATGTGATCTCGGATCTCGCAGGCGTCGGCCAGAACTTGGTCGATCACATTCTCTTTGGTCCTGCCTATCGTGTGAAAGTGGACACACTCTCGCGAATCGTCCAAGATCCCATCTACCTCGCTGCGCAGGTCTTGGAGTATGCTCAACAGCGTGGGCCGCTCACCAATCCAGTGTGCGACTTCCTTGGTTGGGAAAAGGTGCCGGATTCGCTACGTGGATCGCTTTCTTCATCGTCCATAGCCGAGCTGGATCAATTTGATGCAGACTGGCCAGAGATTGAGTATCTCGGTGCGCCAGGTTACGTTGGAGCATTCACGAATCTGTTTGCCACCCAGCCCGATGATGGTTACCAGTACGCCACCATTCTTGCGGCGCTTGTGGCACCCACGTCGGTAGGCAGTGTCACGATCAGCTCTGATGACACGGTAAGTCCTGTCAAGATTGATTGCGTCTGCTCATAAATGTCCTGACCGTTTCATTCTAGGATGACCTACCCGTGATCGACCCGAATTGGCTGTCCACAAAGACTGACCAAGAGGTCGCCATCGCCGCGTACAAGCGCGTGCGTGAAGCGTTTGCCTCCAACTTCATGAAGCGAGTCCTCGCCGATGATGAAGAGTACTTTCCCGGTCCCGATGTTCAAACTGATGCGCAGATCCTGGAAGTTATTCGTAACACGTTGCAAACTGTATGGCACGCCAGCGGCACTTGCAAGATGGGAAGAGCTTCGGACAAGATGGCCGTGGTGGACAGCCGTGCGCGAGTCTTTGGAGTGACGGGTCTTAGAGTCGTCGATGCTTCTTCCTTCGCCCTTCTGCCTCCTGGCCATCCTCAGTCGGTCGTCTATGCTTTGGCAGAGAAGATCGCGAGACACATCTTGAGTGATGACTGAGTGGAGGGATGGAAAGTCCGTTCGCTCCGGGTTGGACTGAACTTCGAGGCGGTTTCGGTCGCGATGAGACGTGGCGACACAGCGCACAATCGTATTGTAAATAAATATTTCGAATCTTGATCAGTATGTTGTATTCGAGATATTACCTTTCAAGAGTCCACTCAGTCTCCATGGCAGAACTTCGGCTAAGAGCGAGCTCTCTTATCGTGGCATGTGATAAGCGGAGCTCGACCAGACAAGACACATCATCACGAGAGCTGCTCGCCGTCTTGTGTTCTGTAGTGACAGCGCTGCAACGACCTCTTCTTCACCTACAAACTCTCCATTTCCTTCGAGTCCGCGACCACCGCCAACATGTCGAGAAGTCGCGCCCTTGTTCCTGTGCTTGTTGGCATGATGCTGTTGACTGGTGTCTGCAATACGCTGCTCACCAAGTATCAGGTACGCGTTGATTGAGTTGACAACGTGCTTTTGATGCTAACTGAGATATTCTCCAGGACATGCAATGTATCTCCGACTGCGACACAGACCGACCAAAACGATTCGAGCAACCCGTCATCCAGACTCTGCAGATGTTCGTGGGAGAGTCCGGCTGCTGGCTCGTCGTCTTCCTGTCCTACTTGTTCCGCCGCATACGAGGAAAGAGCGTGGCTTCCGGGACAGGCTACCAGTCGGTGAATACGCAGGATGGTGAGGACGATGAAGAGGTGGAGGACGACGAGGACGAGGCGGAAGCACACCTCTCTACGTCTCAAACACTCGTGGACCCTACCAACTTGGTCGTCAAGCCTATCGTTGAAGGAGTGGAGAGACAACCCCTCAGCGGTTGGAGAGTGGTAATGCTGGCGTTGCCTTCCACCTGCGATATCTGTGGCACAACATTGATGAACATTGGCTTGCTTTTCGTTGCGGCTTCTATATATCAGATGACGAGAGGAGCTCTGGTGCTGTTCGTCGGCTTGTTCAGCGTACTCTTCCTCAAGCGTCATCTGACAGGATGGAAGTGGGCGAGCTTGTTCATCGTTGTGCTCGGAGTGGCTGTCGTTGGACTTGCTGGTGCTCTCGAGAACAAGGACACCCCGCAGCATCCGAAACTACCTGGCGACACTCAGCCGCCGGAGGACTTGCTCGACAATGTCATGACGTTCGTCCGACGGGAAGCTTCAACTCTCGAGGTTCACACAGCCGCCGAGACTGTTCTTGGATTCTTCTTGATTGCCGTGGCTCAAATCTTCACGGCCACGCAGTTCGTCTTGGAGGAGAGCATCATGGAGCGATACTCGATGGACCCCATACAAGTCGTTGGCTGGGAGGGCGTTTTTGGCTTCCTGGTCACCCTGATCGGCATGGGTATTCTTCACGCGACTGTGGGCTCAACGCCTGCCGGCAAGGGAGGATACTTTGACGCAAGAGAGGGCTTTTACGAGATCTTCCACTACCCTGCGATCGGATTCACTTCGCTTTTGATCATGATATCCATTGGGTAAGTACACGAAATATCTTGCTCGCTTGGCTGGACGCTAACCACCCACCAGCGGCTTCAACTTCTTCGGTCTGAGCGTCACTCGCAGCCTCTCTGCAACCTCCCGTTCCACCATCGACACTTGCCGAACACTGTTCATTTGGATAGTGAGCCTTGGTCTGGGATGGGAGACCTTCAAGTGGCTGCAAGTCGTTGGGTTCGCCCTTCTTGTTTGGGGCACGGCGATCTTCAACGAGATTGTGCAGCCGCCGACCATGAAGTTGCTTCGAAGGCAGAAGCGCGGAGCGATCGCGCTTGAGGAATGAAGCCTTCTGCTTCGAGCACATCAATTGCATGCCATTTTCAGAAACTGTGAGCTCTCAAGTACTCTCTTTGGAGAAGATCCGCCAGTGCTCCTCCCATGATCACATCGACAGGAGCCCAGTAGCGCGCACCTAGCCTGAAAAGCAAGCGGGCTGTCCAAAGCCCACCTCCGATCGCCATGCCAACATCGACGTGCTTTCGCACTTCTTCTTCGTCTCTGCGCAACTCTCGCTCATGAGCCCAGCGAGGAATGAACCTTCGGTACTCGAATCCAGACGCCTGGCAGAGGAATATGAGAGGCGCAAGGACGAGAGCTGTTCGGTGTATGGCTGTCAAGGTTTTCGCATTCCGGAATATCGAGGCGTGGGCCGTAAAGCCGAAGTGCATGGCTTGAGACAAATGTGCGACTCCCCCGGCTCCAGCGATGAACGGTGCACAATCGACAACCATTGCGGCGAGATCCATTCGATGGAAAGCATTCGGCAGTCTGTCAAAGTACTTGGTCGGGTTTTGGCCTGGTTGAGGCCGCCATGCATTGTCGACTGGCGTCTTGCCCACCCAGTAGAAGATGTTGTGTGCCATAGTGGCGCTGATGGAACTCCTGGATCACGGCATGGGTGGCAGATGTGCAGCAGTCCGCGCTCTGATCCCGAGCTTTGAGGGTCTTTCTCGTCCGGAGCTGGGGTCTGACGAAGAGCTTCCAAACGGCAGTCTGGGTTGTTCAATGGTCCAAAGGTCGAGGTGCTCGGGTTGCGACTTCACTTACATCATCACTTCATCCCGATTCGGAAAGGCGCCAACTCTATTCTGGAAAGAGCTCGACCGCAGCTTGACTCTGTCCTTCTACACCTGTGCACCATGTCTCTCGCTAAGGAGATGTCGTTCGCTACGATCACCAAAATTCGACGCAGAGAAACCCTGCTGTCCCTGCAAAGGTCGAGAGGTTGCGACCGGAAACCCCATCAGTCCAATTATGGGTATCGGAAGATGGCCTGCCGGGACGACACGCTCATGTGAAGCTCAATCGATCTTTTCCTCAGCCAGTCTATCATAGGTTTGAAGTCTCCATACAACATCAGTCAACATGAGAACGTCGATGATTCTGGCTCATGACAGTGGATGCTAAGCTGCCATGCATTTCCACAGTGGGTGGGTGAACCTACTCATGTGCTTCTCATTTCCACCAGGGGCCTGTGCAGTTGCATGTGCAAGTCTCCTTCGCGGTCTACATGCTTCCAGACTGCCTCTTTCTCGTTGACTACTTTCCACACACCGCAACACGTCAACACACTACCATTCTTCAACACACTGCCACACTTCAACGCACTTCTACTTATCACCCCAGTTCCACACATCACCGGACTTCCACATCACCGGACTTCCACATCACCGGACTTCCACATCACCGCACTCCCGCTAGGCTTAGCCACTGGTCTCAAGAATTTCCTTGATCAATACCGGGAGCATACATCTGTCTTCCGTACGGACAACACTCGGACCAAATCTTCCACCGAGTCGTCGAGAACCGCTCATTCACTTGTCCTCCACACCACCACGCCGACGGACTTGACCTCAAAATTATATCTACAATTCAACATGCGCTTCGTTCAGGAAACGGTCGCCCTCCTGGCAGCCATCGGTGTCTCCAGCGCTCAGCTGAACTGTCCGGCCACGACAACCGTCACCCACGGCGCTACGGCAGGAGCCTCTCCAGCAGAACCTTTACCACCACATTCTCGCCAGGTCATCACGACTACTGTATACGGCACAAACGTGATCACGGTCGATGGTGTCAAAGTGGCCCAAACTCTTGCCAACGTGGTCAAATTCTTCGAGCCTGAGACCGAGAGACTGGCAGCGCGACAGCAGACCGCGAGTCCGCTATCATGTGAATCTACGGTTACCGTGACTGCGCTCACCAATTTTGTCGTCACCTCGGGAACCGCACCACCGGGTATGGGAGCACAGACTACGACGCTGCCGTCCAGTTCACAGCCCGTGATCGGCTTCACAACCTCGGCCATCTCGCTGCCAGGGCTCACCAGTCTTACGGACACCGCCACAATCCTTCCGTCTACTTCGAACGCATTGAGTGCGACTCCCGTTCCGATCCCGCAATCAGGCCCTAGCTCCGCAAGTTCTGCTCTGCCGCAATCAGGGCTTTTAACCTTTCGAGTCTCGTCCGGGTCTCTGCAATCTACTTCGGAAGCATTGACCTCGACTCTCCTGCCGATACCGCAACCAGGGTTCAGTTCCGCAAGTTCTGGCATTCCTCAATCGGCACTCAGCACTGTTCGAGCCACGTCCGGATCCTTGATATCTACGACGGGAGCTCCCAGCTCGACCGTTTCCTCCGTCATACATTCCGTGCCCAGCTCGATGAGTTCTATCGCGCCGCAGCCAATGCTCTCCAGTTCTCCAGTCGCCTCTGGGGACTTGTCGGCGATCACAAGTGCATTGACGACGACACCTCCATCCATCCCGGGACAAGTGCTCAGATCCACAACTTCTATCCTCTCACAGCCGGGGCTCAGCAATCTCACTGTCACCTCTGCAATGCTGCCATCTACCACGAAAGCACAGAACGCGACTCTCCCGCCTCTTTCACAGCCATTGCTCAACTCCACGAGTGCCATAGCTTCACTTTCATCGGTGTCCAATTCCTCTATCTTGTCTGGAACCTTATCTTCTACCACAAGCGCACTGACTACGACCCCTCCGCCAACAACGCGACCAGTGCTCAACTCTACGAGTACTACCATACTGCAGCCAGCGCTGGACACCACGAGCTCTGCCATCCAGCAGCCAATACTCAACTCAACGTCGAGCATCCTGTCCAGCTTCACTGGCAACAGTTCTCTGGTCTCAGCCTCATCGTTCTCGAATACATCGGTCCCAACGATTTCGGCCACAGCTACAGCTTCACTGTCGTTGAGTCTTTCCACCACCTCAGGGGCATCCCTTACCTCATCCGCCTTGACATCCTCTACGGCATCATTCTCTGCCATGAGCGCCGTTTCAGGATACTCCAACGGCGTCGATCTTAATTTCTGGTCACTCCAAGCTCCAACGGTAACGTGCGAGTTCCCCTGTCAATTCTCCATACCGTGCTCTACTCTCACAGCGCCAATCACCATTGAGTACCCGGAGTACACGACATCACTCTGCAAGCCCGCCTGCGGTAGCATACAGTACAAGAGTACCACCAAAATCAAGCTTCCACCGCTCACGACCGATCGTGTCTGTTTCTGGCCGGGGTCAGAAGATGGCGCCGGGCAAGTCACGCCTGTCCCTCGCTGGGAGACAGGCACTCAAACAATCAACGTGCCGAAAGGTCTCGAGACCTGCGTTCCTCACCACGGCAAACCCGACAAGGACAAGAAATGCGGTCCGAACTCACACTACAAGTGCGGCGAGAAGGAGTGCTGTAGCAAAGACGGCAAGTGTGGCAAAGGGAAAGACTTCTGTGGCGACGGCTGCCTGCCAAACTGGGGCCGTTGCTGGAAGAACAGCACATCGTGTGACAAGCCCAACTTCGATGACTCGGACGACAAACACGCGGTGCCCATCTTTCCGGTCTGGTATGACATGCCAACTCCGCAGGGTATCATTCTTCCTCCAGCCTTCCCCGTCATCAGTGGAAAGCTACCAGGCTTGCCAAAGTGCAAGGACCTCTGCGACGACATCACTTGCAAGATCTTGGGCTGCGGGGCTGATGTCTGCGGGATCCTGGCTTGTGGCGGCTTCGACACGGGCATCTTTGGGAAGATTCTACCCAAGATCGGATGCAAAAACATCATAATCAAGGTGAGCTGCAAGCTGTTCAAGATTGGATGCTGCAAGAAAGACACCGACGAAGACATTCCGGAACCATGCTCGGGAAAGAGCTGCTTCGAAGACGGAGGAGATCCCATCGCAATTGACGGCGGTGACAACGGCGATCCCGAAGATCCGGACGATGAGGACGAAGAGTGTGAGACTCTGACCACCTCCCACCTCACATCATCTTGCACCTTCCTCACCGGCGCTGGCACCTCCACACAAACATCCTGTACCAGCATCTACGAGACGATCACCGGCTGCGACGTCACGGGCGTGACTTCCACTTATGCGACGACCGCTTGCATCAACACGAATACCCGCGCCACGGACGTGAGCGTCAGCTGCTTCGCGACGAATGTCACTACCACTGGCGGCACCACCATCCAGGGGTCGGGAACTTGCACAGCTGTGAGCAGTTCCGTGAGAACGGGCTGCGATCTTACGGGTACGACCACGAGTATCACCAGCTTTGCGGAGGAGCAGTGCGACTACGAGCCGTCGGAGGTGGATGTTGAGTTGGCAACAGTGGATATGAAGATGTTGCGGAGGGGTCTGAGTAGCGAGGCTTCAACCACTGGGGAGACCTTGCCTGCTGCAACTACTGCCGCAGCCGCTATCAGCACTAGTGGGAAGAAGTGGTGGGCACCATTAGGGTTCTGATCGGGGGATGGAGTGAGCTTGCGGCGGAGATCCAATGACATTGATCTCATCGGCGTACTTGATCAAGCAAACGTTTCAGCGACCTCGACGTGTGAAGGAAGGCTTTCTTAGCACCAAGAGTTTATGGCAACGATCGAGCGCTTCGCAACACAGGAAAACTGGGGGATAGTCATTTGCCATTGCAGGGTCTGCTTCTCATTCACAAGGTCGGCTGAGTGAAATAGAATCTTGTAGAATTCCCAACATCCAAACGTCAATTCGTCATGTCTATAGTTCTCTGTTCCTGAGTGTACACGGCCTGCTATACAGTCTTTATATCTTCTCGGCCAAAGTGAAGGCGTAGACCAGCAGACCGCCCAAGCCAATAAGGTTGGCCAACGACGCCGCGCCGTGCAATTTGTTGAAGCTCGAGTTCATGCGTTGCATCTCCGGCGACTTCGGGCCAGCATCGTAGTACTTCTTCCCGTCTCTCGTCTCTGTATTGATCCACCGTTAGCTTAGTCCATTCGACCTCCATATCATCGTCATGCATATCCAACCTACCCTGATGTTTCCTCTCTTTCATAACCTTCGTCGTAGCCGGTCCCAGCCAAACCAGATTTGCGAGGTTCGTCACAAACATCAACGCAATCGGCGTAAGCGCATTCCACTTGTTCTCCTCCGCAAGCAGGCCCTTGAATCCCGAGTTGACATGTCCAGCAACGGACCTCTCACCCGGCCACGTCAGAGCGAGCACAACGGGCAGCGCGGTCTGTATGCCGAAGTAGACGGGGAAAATGGCGGTCTGGAGGGTGCTGAAGGAAGGCCGAGGGAGGGCGTTGTAGGCGAGGGGACCGTTGATGAAGGTCTGAAAGAGGTTGGATCCGAGGAGGGTGCCGTAGGTGAGGATGTGGTAGGGTTTGGGGTCGGTGAGCGAGGCGAGGAAGGGCATGTTGGCGGTTTTGGTGGTGAGTTGGGTTGTGGGAAGGAGGAGTCGGAGTCTGTGCTGTTAGATGTTTTGCCTCACGTTGGAGCTGTTGTCCTAGTTCTAGCTCGGTGAGTGGTGAGATCATCCACAGCGCGTCAGGTACCGCGATCCAGGGTCATCCTCAGAGCTCACTTCTGCTCGTGGAATCAGACACTCACCGTGAGCGTACATGGAAGGTGTCTCATCGAGCATGACCGCGACCGCCAGGTCGTCTCTGCTCTCCCGCGAGGTCCCTCGTTGAGTGACAGGTCATCAAGTTGATCGGGGTCCCTCGAGGTCAGCCGTCACAGACTCGGAGAGGTCTCTAGTTCTAGCCCATCCTCTGGGACGCCTTCGAGACGAGGCATTGCAAGTTGGCATCGTTGCGCAGTAGTAAACGCTGCCGCCATGCCTGATACAGCAATGGTCTCTGTGATTCAGTACGATTTGAATTGTCGAGAGACAGGAAGAGCGATAGATCGATCGTAAGGTAACTAGTTTCCAGTAGAATAGTTCTATTACAATCACGTGGCTGCCTGCTCTAGCGCGCTGTCAGCCTGGCCACTCTACGCGCCTCACGTCCTTCAGCTTCGTTCGTCCTCGTCCTCAACCAAGCATCGGATCCTCCAACGAGACAGACCACCAAGATGGCCAGCAAAGAAGCCACTGTCTACATTGTCGATGTCGGTAAGACGATGGGAGAGCGGCAGAATGGCCGAAGTCAGAACAATCTCGATTTTGCCTTGGAATACGTTTGGGACAAGATCACGGCTACAATTGCGACCAACAGAAAGACCGCGATGGCTGGTGAGTGGACGAAATGCTGAACAGGAATGAAGCAGTTGAACGAGATGCTGACAATACTTCAGGTGTCATTGGTTTGCGAACAGATGAAACGGACAATCCGCTGGGCGACGAAGACGAATACCATCACATCAAAATCCTGCATCCCATCAGCCAAATCGTCATGTCGGACGTTCGAAAACTTCGGAATGACCTGAAACTCAGCAAAACCGGCAAGGGCGATGCGACGTCGGCATTGGTGGTTGCCATCCAAATGATCACCGAGACGTGCAAGCAGCTCAAGTACCTACGGAAAATCGTTCTTGTCACAGATGCTCGCGCCACCATGATCACCGATGATCTCTCGCATATCACAGAGAAGATCAAGTCGGACAACATCGAGCTCGTTGTGCTCGGAGTTGACTTTGACGATGCAGAGTACGGCTTCAAGGAAGAGAACAAGGATCCGCTCAAGAAAGAACACGAGGCTGTTTTGAAGACACTCTGCGCAGACTGCAAAGGCATGTTTGGCACGATAGCCGAAGCGATTGACGAACTGCAGACCCCACGAACGAAATCTGTAAGACCGACACCAAGCTACAAGGGTTTTCTCACCTTGGGCAACGTGGAGCTGCACGACGATGCGATGATCATCGATATCGAGCGGTATCCCAAGGTGATGGTTGCACCTGCACCTTCAGCTAGCAAATTCGTCGTGCGAAGTGGAGGACATGAAGCAACACAAAGCACACTTGTGGGCGGCGAGAATGGGACGCAAGACGGCGGTGATGGTCTCGCGGCGATCCACAATGCTCGGACCTACCAGGTTGATGACGAGAATGCACCCGGTGGCAAGAGAGATCTAGACAGAGAGGAGCTTTCCAAAGGCTACGAATACGGAAGGACAGCAGTTCACATCTCAGAGAGCGATCAGAATGTCACGACTTTTGAGACGAAACCAAGCCTGGACATCGTCGGGTTCGTCGACAAGAATCATGTAAGGAAACGCAACGATGCCTCCAAGAGCCTGCTGACAATTCTAGTATCAACGCTATCTCGATCTTTCGAAAGCCTGCATGATTGTGTCACAGAAGAACAACGATAAAGCGTCCATGGCACTTTCGTCATTTATCCACGCGCTGCACGAATGTGAATCATACGCAATTGCTCGCTACGTACGCAAAGAGAATTCGGAACCCAGAATGCTCTTGCTTTGTCCAAACGCCGAGCCAGACTTCGAGTGCCTCTACGACGTTGAGTTGCCCTTCGCGGAGGACCTCCGAAGCTACAAATTCCCTCCTCTGGATCGCGTCCTCACCGTGAGTGGCAAGGAGGTCAAAGCACATCGCAACTTACCTAGCGACGATCTGCTAGACGCCATGAGCGACTACGTCGACCAGATGGACCTCTCAAAACTCGTGCCCCAAGAAGAAGGAGACCCAACAGAATACGCTCCCATGGACGAAACCTACAACCCGCACCTCCATCGTCTGCATCAAGTCATCAAGCACCGCGCCGTGTTTCCCGAAGCCGATCCACCACCTCCCTACGCAATCCTCGGAAAGTACTCCCACCCTCCCGAAGAAGTCCTGACCAGATCCAAGCCCGCCCTAGACCATCTCCTTGCCAAAGCCGAAGTCAAAAAAGTCCCTCCCAAAGCCAAAGGCAAGCGCGGGAACCGCAAACCTCCTTCTGCACCACTTTCAAATCTCGACGTCGCGGCTCTGCTCGCTCAAGATCCCAAGCGCAAGTCCCGGCGCATCGACCCGAAGAATGCCGTCGCGGAGTTCAAGCAGATGCTCGAGAGCACAGACGACATCGACGAGATGAAGAATGCGTTCAAGCAGTTGAGATTCATCATACTGGACGAGATCAAGCATTCGGTCGGAGAGAACAAGTATGGCCAAGCGTTGGAGAATATCCACGTGATGCGGGAGCAGGCGGTCGAGTTTGAGGAGCCGGGACTGTATAATGATTTCTTGCACGAGTTGAAGGACAAGATCTTTGGGAAGGAGCTCGGTGGGGATCGTGGTGCGATGTGGTATCGAGTGAGGAGGGATAAGCTGGGATTGATTCTGAAGGAGGAGGCGAGTACGAGTGAGTTTACGGCGGAGGAGAGTAAGAAGTTCATGATGCCGCCGTCGAGCACGTAGTGGAGGATTATAGTTCTTGCAGCGCGGTGTCGGCGTGTAATTGCCTGAGAAGAGAAAAAGCATGTAGACCACTGTGACACTGTAGCAGGCTTCAAATGAACGACCCTTACGACAACTATCTTGTTTCCCGCCGACTGTGCATACTCGGTACCATAACACTGGGCTTGCATTTCCTCCATCCTTGATTGCTCGCATTCACTCGCTCGGAGCACTGTCCAAGGCCAGGAATGCGAAATATCCGCCGGCGACCGGCCTCGCAGCCTGTTCCTTCATCAGCTCTTGCTTCAACATCGAGAATACGAAACGGACAAGAACTTACGAATTTGAGGCCAGCAGGATAGTCCCCACTGACAGTCTCGTGCAAATCTCCCATCGCCAAACTCGTCACCGTCTCACCTAACCACTTTGCGATCGTCTTGGTGAACATGTCCTTGGTGTCCTTGGATGCAACGGCCGCGCAGAAGAGTTGCCAGTCATCTACCGTCGTCCTCAATCAGCCGAGACGTCCCACATTGACCTCGATCGAGACGTAGTGATACTGACCTTTAGTGTACCCAGCGGGATGCCTGGTATCAAGCGGCACACCATATTCCTCGAATTTCGTCGGATAAAACTCGCTCTGCATATCGTACACCTCCTTCGGCACCAGTCCGAGTCCCAATTCCTCGTCCGCGTAGAGATTGTACAGCAGAGAGTACGACGACTCGTTGCCGTACTGGAAAGTGGTGTGCGGCGGCGAAGCATCCTTACTAATGGCTAGGTCTTGCCATTGGGAAATGTAGGAGGATGCGATGGAGGTGTAGTTGTCGGCGTCGGCGGAGTGGGAGGTTAGGGTTGCGATTTGCGCCATGGCGGAGATGCCGATTATGCCTTTGAGGGCGAGGTTTGTTTGGTTGCTGGGTCGGGTGTCAGGGAATGTGAGTGTAGAGGCTGCGAAGGGTAGTGAGTTGGAAGACTTACACGGCCGGGCCTGCAAAGTCATCTGTGCTGATTTGTTCGGCAGGAATGAGAGCCTCGTCGACAAGGTATCCGGTCCATTGCTTGAGGATGTCGTAGTGTTTCGCAAGATAGTCGGTATCCTTGGATCGCTGTGCGTAAGCGAGTGTCATGATGAGCATGTTGCCACATTCTTCCAAGGGCATTGACTCTGCGTTGCCATCGCTGTGACCCGTGGCGTTTGGGAAGCTTGCGCCGATGTCGTGGATCGAGTAGGTATTAGGCCAGTTGCCTGCTTCAAATTAGAATTTCGATGATACGGTAGCCTTTGAGAGACCAGATAAGTCTTACCTGACTCTTGGTTAATGTACAAGGGGTCGAGTAGCCATTTCAAGATGTTCGGATTCGTGTAGAGCGCGATCGGATGGAACGGGAAGATGACATCCACCGTGTTGATGTTTCCGTTTGAACTGATCTCTTTCATGAAGACCAGGACGTCCGTTGGAGTGTTGGTGAACTCGATCGCACCAAAGGCTTGTCGGGCAGCGAGAGTTGTCAGGCTGGCGTAGTCAGAACCGCCTGCAGCTTCGGAGTCTTTCGAGACCTTGGCATCGAAGTCCGAGGCGAGTGACTTTGCCTCTGAGTAGTCATTGTAGAAATGGGCAACCTTTGATACTGTCAGTTTACGTCGTGTCGGATAGCTGAGACTGCCTTACTGCTTCGGTCTCATTTGCGAAGTAGCTACTCCACAGACATGGGACCTTGGCCACGGTATCTTTCTGTCCTTGGAACTGCATGCAGTTTTCTTGGTGCAGACTGAGCTGGAACAGAACGTTCTGAATCTCTGATCCTACTTTCCCGAAGTCTCTTGAATAGCCAAAGACCGGATAGTCTTGATTGATGGAACGATAGTTTGTGTCTTTGGTGTTGGACAGAATCCCATTATCGATGAAGCCACCTCTGACATCGACATCCGACCCGGATTGAAATGTGCCACCAGCGGTGTTGGCGGTAGCGAAGTACCTAAGAATTGAATGAGGATTTCATGCGAATATCAGAGCTGTGGAGCGGACTTACCAATAACCCCATTCTGCCTGGTCGTTTACCTGCGCAAACTCGAGTTGTTGTTGTCGAAATACCTTGTGGTATGAAATCGCCGGGTCGGTACCGATGTCACCATATGACCACTCAGCCACCGCACCTCTATCGCCAGATACCCATTCGGCAGAGATGTCCGAGTAGATCTGAACAGAATGCTCTCCGTCATCAAGCGATTTCACCTCAACGTCCATGTAAGAATAAGGCAACGAAGATCTTTGGAGATCATCAGGAGTGACGTTGGACAAGAAGGTGACCTTGATTTGCACAGGGCCTGCTGTCATGGTGAATATCGAGCGCGTAGAAGTGTACTCGAATGCAGTCTGGGTAACGAGCTCTGGAACGTCCTTCGGAGCACCCATCCAAGTGTAGGTCGAGTTGTCGACTCGGATCATTCCAGTCCATCCTGTCACTTGGCCAGGCCAGAAGGTAGGCCACTGTCCAGCGAGGTAACCTCCATTACCTCCATCGCTGCCGGCTCGTTGCCAAGTTGACATGTAAGGCGACCTCACTGCTAAGGGAATTGCAGGCGGTCTCAAAGGAGAGAAAGTTGAGGATTGACCTGCGGCCAATGTGGCCAAGGTGCACAAGAGAAGAATGCGCAAATTCATGTTACAAGAATGAGAGGATCGAATTCTGTCCATACCTGATACCCGCCTAGGAGCAGATGCGGCATCTTAAGTCTTCGACCGGCCGAGCATTCTTACCGTGGTGTTTCGCGCCTATGCCGGAGACTGTTCTCCGGAGCACAACAGCAAGGGCCAGTAAAAAATGTCCGAACATGCCTCTCGTGCGATGCTGAAAGAGGCACGCGGTCCACGTTCTCCTCCCGCACAGCGTCATGCAAACTTGCCACATGCTCTTCGTGTTGCTGTACTGGAGGAATATAGGAGTCTAGTGTGCAGACATATGCAAGTGTTGTGCGCGAGTTCTGTCAATCCGGCTCGCTTGTCGTGGGAGCGTGACTGAGTTCGTGTCAAGTGGTGAGTTTTGCGATGTCATAGTGTCGGGAGGGTGTCGATAGTGGTCTCGAGTGTCCAAAGTGCCGTCCGTGAGGTACCTCATGTAGGTGTTGTATTGACGTAGGTTTGTCGGTAGGCCGAGCAGCGGTAGAATGGAATAACCCCGGTCAAGGATCGACGGAGGGTAGTCAGCAGCCCACACCCAAAGACCTTCGCGACGATGGGAAACCTCTTCTTCTCCATACACTACCCTTCACTAACAGCATCACGATGGCTTCTACTTTGCTTTAGCGACTCCCTTTCAGAGTAATGGAGAATACCTCCTGACCAATCTGATCAATCAAGACCGACCAGCTGACTCCATTTTTGCCTCCATCCCGATGCTACCGTCACAGTAGCTATACAGACATTATATTGGCTGCATGCGTCTGTCGGATGAAGTCGCTGGTCTTGTGCTCCAGTCCAAACAGCGGTGGCAGCTACATCTCCAACGGAGCCACGCACAGCCAAGACTTGGTCATGCATCCAAGCCATGTACCCAAGTATACACATATCCGACTCGGGAAGTGGACAACATTCGCGACTTGACCTCCTTGCTGGTCAGCTGCGACATCTCGGGCAAACTCGCTGGCGGAACGAAGTTCTTCAAGCGTACTGCGGTCTTGGCGGTACCATCGCAAATATTGCTCTGATGGGAACAGTGAAGATCGTTTGCCTCGTCGTGTTTGCTAGAATGTCAGTATGCACCCGCAGGCCAAAGGTTGAGGCAGGAGTTATCGTTCGAGACCGTGCGTGCGGTAAGCAATCCACATTCCAGCACGAGATTGTGGCATTTCCTTTGTTTACAAACTCCCTGCGCCTCGCATTTCCCCAGAAAGATGCTTGACACAATTCACATCGCGTCTTTGATCTCCTTGTCTCATTCAATTGCGACAAAATGGCTGCCGCGAAGAAGCAATCGCCTACGAAGGCGGCTGCCGCCAAAAAGGCGAAAGCAACATCGTCTCCTGAACCTGGTCCGTCGACAAGATCTTCGCCTCGCAAAAAAGCCGCCTCTCCTGTGAAGAAAGCTTCGTCTCCAGCAAAGAAGGCTGCCTCTCCCGCAAAGAAAACAGCTTCACCCGCCCAGAAATCTGCATCACCAGCCAAGAAAGCTGCCTCGCCCGCAAAGAAAGCTGCATCGCCAGCCAAGAAGGCCACCGCCACCAAAGCTCCCATGGTAGAATATAGAGAAGCAAGATTAGTCCGTGGGTATTGTGGTACCAATGGCGGCAGATTTTTGATTCGGAGTGTGGCGCCAGCTGAGACGAAGCCTGCGCCGAGCAAAGTCACCAAGACCACCAAAGCAAAAGCCAAACCAACCACAAGCGCCAGCAAAGACGTTCCCAAGAAGCGCGGCCTGCTCGACGAAGACGACGACAACGATGACTCTACACAGACCACCGAAGAGGTCCTTGCCATGATCGATGGTCGGAAGCGCACGAAGTGGGACAAGATCATGGTCGATCTGCTCAAGCGCTGGGAGGACCGCGAAAACGGCAACCTTGTCGAAGTCGAGGAAGTGCACGCCCCATTCGAAGAAGAAGCCCGACTCTCGCAGTTGGGTCAACCGCTGAACTGCCATGCCAAAATCTACTGGCGATTTCACCATGAGCTCAGGCCGATATTTCCAATGCAGGATGAAGTCGATGAGATTGTGGCAGGTCTGCCGCATCAGTCGATCGAGCAGGCTGACGTGAAGAGAAAGTCTCCTTCCAAAGGTGCTGCCATCAAGCGATCTCCGTCAAAGAGCCCGGCCAAGAGTCCCACTCGTGCTCACCACGAGCCGATCACCATGACTCGACCCATGCGCAGACGTCCCAGCAAGTCGCCCGTCAAAGATACCGCGCCGCGAAGTACCGCCGAACAGAAGCAGTCTTCCGCAAGCCTCAAAGCATTCCTGGACTCTTACCAAGAATTGGTCAAGCCCGAAGACGCCTACGCAAATTTCGTGAAAGCGTTCGAGCAAGAAGTCTACGAGACCACGATGCGGGACGTAATGAGCGGCCCTGCGGAGGAGCCCGATGACCTCCCAATCGACGTCGAACATTGGAAGCTCGCGTGCTCCCATGGAAGCTACCGCGCCGACCAAGACTTGATTGCCGCTGGCAAAATGGGAGTTCCAGACAAACCTTCACTCGCTTTGACCACCGCAGGCAGGACGGGCCCTCGACACGGTCGGGAGACCCACACCTTGCGCGAGAGTCCCGCAAAGGGCAAGAAGACTGCCGCAGGCCTCGCAGGAATGCTGGACGAGTATGAAGAATTTACCAAGGACGGCTCGTCTGGGTCACTCCTCATGAAAGCGACCGAGCAGCAAGCATACGAAGCTACGCTGAACAACCTCGACACTCCTGAGCCGCCTACAGGTCTTCCAATCACCGAACAGCGATGGAGACTCGCGTGGTTCCATGGTGTCCGGCGCGCTGGACAGGTCGTTCACGACTCCGACTCGGCAGACGATGTTGCCGGCCCCTCGACCGGTCGCTCGAAAGTCCGGTCCAGCCTGACGGGTACCAGGTTGAGTACTACCCGACTGGGAGACTTGTCGCGCCGGCATAAGGCCCAGCCGCCTTCGAAGTTGTTCGGCTCAACGAACAAGAAACCTGTAGCGAAGGGCAACTTTGAATCTCCAGGCCGCCGACTTCACGGAGAGTACAACCCCGTGCCAGTCCCGCCTCCATACCCAATGCCGAAGAAGCCCGCCAATCAATTCAAGTCTCCCACCTCCGCCGAAAAGACCATGGCCACCGCTCGTTCCCCAACTGCGTCTCCCGGCAAGCAGCAGTCTCCCTCGCGAAGCGCTGCAGCCACTACACTGAAACCCGTCCCAACCCTTCAGTCTGTCAGGACCAGCACTCTTCCCAATCCTCCACTTGTTGATGGCCGTGGTCCCGTCATCTCAGTCAACAACCCCCCGTACCTGCCCGGAACCGACAAACCCAACCCGTTTTTCGAATACATGCCCGCGCCGGAAGTTTGGCACCGCCGCATGCCGAACTTCTTCTCCTTTGGCGAGACGCCGTATATGGAGCAGGTGATGAGCGATCAGATCAACGAGGACCTTGCTCGCAGTACGTCCCTCCTTTACCCACTTCGACGCACACTTGCTAACATGAGGAACAGACCACGACGAACCCCGGCCCTCGGTACCAGACGCCACATCAGTCAGCGCCGGCTTCATCGACCGCTTCAAGTCGGGCGTCACGACCGCCGCCTCGGCCGTCCTAGGCCGCAGTGCGTCCGCTAGCGTTGCGCCGGAGAGTCCTGCTAAGGAGAAGAAGGAGAAGAAGGCGCCTGCGGCGTTGAGGCCGACGAGGTGGGCGTTGCCATATGTGAGCGATGAGGAGGTCTGGAGCCTTGTGGAGAAAGATTCTCATGGACCGAGGGCGGGGGAGACAGAGGAGGAGGAGGAAGAGGTGCCGTCGCCGAGGAAGAGGAAGGCGACTGCGGCGCATGCTGGGAGGGCAAAGCGGAGTCGGGTTTGATGAGGAAATGTGCTGTTGCCAGTTATACGCGGCATTTGAGGATCAGAGTCGGTGGAGGTGGCGGTGATTGTGGTGTGGGTGGTGCCGTAATATCGTCCTGTCATTTCTTTTTATTTTCGTTTGAACTCCGCAAGTCGCTGGGTATCTATCAATCATCCCGCTCGAATCTTGCCGGTCATCATAGCTCATATCGCTTTTCCTTTCTTTGGACTTCTATCAGTAATGCAATGCAATCGGTCTCCATTCAAGCTCGCTTTTCAAATCTCCAATCATCAAGTCTCCATTCAAGTCTTCACAATTTCTCCCGCCAATTTACTCCTCGCTCTGATCGTGGGTCCGTACAGCAGTAGCACCCAAGGGACGGCCGTGAGCAGAAATCCTACACCGCCGAGGAAGCCACCTGCGCCCTGGAAGGTCATTTTGTTGAACATTTGGGTTGTGAATCTGGAAGATCGGATTAGAAGCGAAGGGGTATATGCGACTGGAGAGCGACGTACAGAGGAAAGGCGCCAGCCAGCATGTTGCGAGAGAAGGATTGTGCGGCGAGCGCACTGCTGGCGTAGCGGTGGTAGGAGTCGGCGAGGTAGTTGAAGACGGCGAGGTAGATGCTGAAGATGCCCTGTTCGTTCGTTAGCATGTTTGAGGTTCCTTGGAAGGTGACGGTGTTGAGAAGACACACCATGGTGGAGCAACCCAGTCCTAATGTCGGCACAATCCAATGAATGCTGGGGTACGCTCCAGTAATGCACAGCCAAAGACATCCAATCGGCAGCAAAGCGGATTCGACACAAGCAAAGTAGAGTCGACCTTCAGGACTGTCCAACAGCGTAACTTGACTGGCGGGAAGATACTTTCTCCCCAGATCTTCCTGGTAGATGGCCACGACAGCAAACAGTACACTCGCAACACACGTCGCCGCGAAAATGCCACCCACTTGCTCGATGTTGAAGCTGTATGTCCTCTCGAAGATCAAGGGTACGCTGGCGAAAGTCATGTACAGGACACCCCACGAGAAGCTGACCCACAGACTGAAGAAGAACACGACTGGCTCGGTGAACAGCATGGTAAAGGGACGCAGGAGGGAGATCCGAAGCATGGTGGCAATACTGCTTCGTTCCTCGTCGGCGAGGACTTTCCATCGGATGCGCTGGACGATCTTCTTTTCCGGTGAGGAGGTATTCGAGGGCGGCATCGTGACGCCTGGATAGCCAGCCGCTTCGAGGCTCTCGTACCATTTGTTCAACGCCTTGGCTTTGCGCGAGAGGAGCACGGAGCCGCGGGTTTCCTTGAAGAAGAGGATGACGGCGATCATTACAGCGCCGTCAAGGATGACCTGATGGTAGAATATCCACCTCCACGTCGTCCTGTTGGCAATGAACCCACAGATAAGTGGTCCGAAGCCAGTGCCCAGCAGAGCAGCCGCCGAGAACCTAAAACAGAACGGTAGAAGGGTTAGCAATAATTCGGACGGGTATAAGGGTAGGCAGACTGAGACCTGCTGGCATAGCCCAAGAGACAATCTCGGACAGCTGCAGGCGTTCTGCTCTTCGATTTCCTTACAGTGTCATTGGCGTATTTCTATCCTGGGCGTGGAAGATATCGCTCACAACACCGCCGACCATTGTACTAAAAGTACTGCTCATTGCTCCGGCTAGGAATCGATTCACCAATTCGCCTGCGAACGTGGGCGTCACTGCGCACACGATTTGGAAGACGACGAACAAGAGTCCGGTGACGACGAACACAGGTCGTCTTCCGTTGATTTCAGAGAATGGCGCGAGGAACATGGGCGCGATTGCGAAGCCGCAGGTGAAGGTCGTGATGCCCACCAAGACGGCTACTCGCGAAACGTTCCATTCTGAGGCCATCTGTGCGACTCCGGGACTATACGCGCCCGAGTTGTACGCGGCGATGAAGGTGACGAGACAGGAGAGCGCGGTCATCATGCGCTTCCGTGCGCTGGACCAGAGGAAGGGCGAGGTGTATTTCTTCAAGTCTGGACATTGTGGAGGCGACTCTGCTCGTGAATTGGGAGTTGGCTGTGAGAGATGTGCGGGTGATGGCAGTTCTGTTTCGAACTCGAGATAGTGCCAGACGATGTCGTTGTCGTCTTCGGAGCCGTCGCCATCCTCTGCGCCGAAAGTGCTGGTTGAATCGCTCTTGTCGCGTTTGTCTTCATCTTGAGCGACATCGGCTTCGGGGGTAAATGTCGAGTCCTCGGGCTTCTCAAGTGAGGAGAGGTGTACCTCCGGACAAGCCATGATGATTCATGTGGACAGAACCAAGACTGTGCATGGAGGAAGAAGGGAAGGGGAACGTCAGAAATGAGATCAAAGATGCAAACGCGACAGGGCGTCACATCATCACAGTCATGTCGTGAAAAGACGGGGTGCCGATCCTTTGATAGTCTACCGTTTACCGAGACGAGGACAACGTGGGCTTTTAACCTTAGCCTACCCGTACTCCCGATGCGCAAGAAGGACGGAAGTCTAGGTACCTCATTCTCATCCAAGGACATTCGATGAATGGTGATTGCTTTTTGTAGCTCCAGGCCTACTCGGTCTGAAGGTTGAAAACATCCTTCATGCTCCACCCTTCACAGTCAGCCATATCGACTTGCACTCTGCCTGGAGAAGGACAGCATCTGCACGAGAAGCGCCACGGAGACAGCAGTCCGAAATCGCTGCTGAATGTGCGGTCATGAGGGACCTTGTCCGCGTCCATACGTCCAGGCTGTCATTGGCCTGTTGGATATCCGACAAGGATTGCAAGGCCGAAACTCGTCCGAAGCGAGATTCGTGCGTCCAATAGGACAGACATATGGTCAGTGAAGAGCAGATCAGGTACGTGGGATCTTGGGACGGAAGATGGAGAGTGTCCCGGCGTCTGCGGTGTTGAAGAGCATGAGGTAGCCATGGGGAGAGCATGTGCCCGCTGCATTGTCGCTGTTGGAGTCCCTGACTTCGCAAGCGCACAAAAACCTGCGAGGAATTTATCAATCTCAGCGGTTTCCTCACCTCGTGCGTCGGCCCTGCCTTTCAACTGCATCGTCGCTGTCGTGGATGGATCTTGCTGTGCACAACGTCGAGAGGCAAGGCAAGATATCGATCCCGTATTGGTGAGGGAGCACATGATACGAAGACACCCCTGAATCATGATTGCCACGAGGCGAGGAAAATCGTAGCAGGGTAGCTCCTCTCGTCGATTATGTGCTCATCCAAAGTGCTGCCTTGCTCCGAACGTTCCTTTGTCGCTTGCTGGTCGCAGAGAACAAACCTTGGTCAACTTGACACACGACGGGACGCAGGTCCGCCGGAGGTACAGCGAGGGGAGGCCACTTTGTCCTTGCACGACAGCTGTCGAACCCTTGCAAGAGCCACCTCACTCTGCAGATCCCTTGGACCTTGTACGGTCGCCCAAAGCAGTCTATGAAGCCCGGGGGCAAAGCTTTCGCTGGGATCTAATAAACTTCCAGCCAGGAACCACCCACCTGTCTAGACGCAAATTGGAAGGCATGCAATGCACTGCCATTCACTTTACTATCCTACAGCAACGCTACGAGAGGCAGTAAAGCGAGGCGACCGACGAGAGGGATAGTACCATATCGAGGAAGCCCGAAGAGAACACTACACGAAACAAGATCGTCCACCAATACCGACACGTTCTGTTCTACCACACGAGGACCATTATGCTTATTACTGCGATACGAATTGTAATTGCAATCATGCCTTGATTCCTCGTCGCAATGAAATCGGCCGGAGAAGCTTGGACACGACGCCTGGGTTTCTCTGGCTAGTTCTGAAGCCTGTAAGAGCATCGGACGAACCATCTTGTCCGGAGGTCGATGGCCTGATTGAAGGTCGTATGCCAGTCCGGCCCTGGCCCATCTCCTGAGCGCTATCAAAAGCCTCTCTGTCTCTCCTCCGTCATCTTTCCTTCCTTCCTCGTCGCAATTCCACCGCCGGCTCGCTCATCCAAAAACTTGCAACGCAAAAGACACTCGAGTCACGATGCATCTCGCTATCTCCCTCTCACTTGCTACGGCCATGTTCTTCGCCATCGGCCACGCCGGTTCAACCGTCCTTGTGAACAACAGAAAGACAAGCTATGCCCGCTGCGACAACGTTTCCGAGGCCTGGGCAAAGCGCGTCTGCGACTCAACCGAAGGCGATTATGTAAGTCTCAACTCGACTGGACGATTGTCACGCAGTACCCAAAGCTGTTTGGTGATTCTCTCCTTTCTCCAACACAGCAAGGAGGCAACGCCTGCTGCGTTTCAGCACTCCGGTTCGATGCCTTCACGTATGACTGTGCGATCAGTGATAAACACCCCAATGCAAGCCCGGCGTACGATGGACACTGTCCAGGCTAAAGTGTTCGACCCGGTTGCACGGTGGAGGCAGGAAGAGGCATGAATGGCACTCGAGAAGCTGAAGTCTCGGTCTGTGCTGTCGACATTACACCAACGGCGGGCTGAGGAGTCAACCCCGTCGGACCGAAGAGACTTGGACAGAGCTACAAATGACGATGGTGGACGCTGCGATTGTCCGGACAAACAAAAGCATGTTCTCGTCCTTCAACCGCTTTTCCCTCCTCTATGATCGCGATGTTTCTGTATGATGAAGCCTCACGTTGCACCAAAGATCATTCGAACAGTGGAGCATTCATGTGTATTCCAGTGATGCGTTCTGTATGGGTCAGCCATGACCTCAATATCGTCGACGGCATGTATAACAACAAGAAGCCGGAAATAGGCCGACCTCCACCTTCCAAATGATCGCGCTGGAGAAGATATTGCCAAGAGCTTCGCCAGAGATATCCTCCTTTCCCTCCTCTGCGAAGATCTGCAGTTATATGAACAGCTGGTGCTCTTATAGTGCCGGATTTCGCACATTCAGGGAACAACTTTCCGCGATATTATCGGCATCGTCCAGCAGCAAGGCGGTCTCAACTTTTGCCTCTTCTCTACTTCGATCGTATGTGACGTACGCCTGGTATGAATTTGAAGCCATTGTCTACTGCGAGACGGACGGCTGTCTGCGGCGCTGTACACAAAACATCAAGCGTGAGGTCTAGATCTTTCCATCCTGGCGTGATTGTTCATCAGCAGTGAGATGGTCTTGGCCCCATTGGATTGTTGCCCCCCACCATTGCCAGGGTCGATGGCGTGCTTGACCCCTCCAAAACTTTGCCTCGCTCATTGAGCTGCTTCATCAGCACAAGGTCAACGTTTCTTTCTTCTGTCTTCTGACTACTGAACATCGATCTCACACACGACCAACAACACATTACACACACACACACACACACACACACACACACACACACACACACACAC
>JYJE01001087.1:45701-124680 GCA_000983655.1 Zymoseptoria brevis
CTCCAACTGCAATCATGTCTACCACTCCTCTCCGCCTCGGCAGCATCGCCCCCAACTTCGACGCCGACACCACCTCCGGTCCCATCAACTTCCACGACTTCATCGGCGACTCGTGGGTCGTCCTCTTCTCCCACCCCGAAGACTACACTCCCGTCTGCACCACTGAGCTCGGCGCATTCGCCAAGCTCGAGCCCGAGTTCACCAAGCGCGGCGTCAAGCTCATCGGTCTCTCCGCCAACACGGTCGAGTCCCACGGCGGCTGGATCAAGGACATCAACGACATCTCCGGCTCCCAGCTCAAGTTCCCTATCATTGGAGACAAGGAGAGGAAGGTTGCGCTGGCCTACGATATGATTGATCATCAGGATGCTAGTAAGACTTTGACATACTGTAAAGGAAGGGGTGTATTGTGGGAGGGGTTCGCGAGCTTTTCCGTTGGCTGAGAAGCAGTGGCAACGATTGGAGATCGAGGCATTGCACATGACCAGTCAAGGAAAGGGCCCGCAGATTTCTCCAACAATACGCCTCCTTCACACAACCTCGAATATCACGCACTAACATCCCTTCCCAGCAAACGTCGATGAGAAGGGCATCGCCTTCACCATCCGCTCCGTCTTTATCATCGACCCCAAGAAGACCATTCGCCTTATACTCAGTTATCCGGCAAGCACGGGGTAAGAAAATTGAAGGGTAGAACGCCTGTAGCTGTCCCGATCATTGCTGACCCTTCTGCCGTTGTGTTTTAGCCGCAACACCGCCGAAGTCCTCCGGGTGGTCGACTCGCTCCAGACCGGCGACAAGCACCGCATCACCACACCCATCAACTGGGTCCCCGGTGACGACGTCATCGTTCACCCCAGCGTCAAGAGCCCCGAGGCGGAGAAGCTATTCCCGAAGATGAACGTCGTGAGGCCATATCTCCGATTCACGCCGCTGCCCAAGGAGGAGACCAGCGCGGCGGTTTGACTGGGAGATGTCATGTTTCAGGATGCATGGGAGAGTGAGTGGGGAAGACGAGTGGTTTGATGGGTGAGATGGTACACCTTGCCTTTCATCAAGTCCGAACCCACCACGTATCTCTGAGAAAGATGGTAAAGATGAAGAAGGTTGATTAGCGGTAAATATTGGAATCAAAAGCTCTTTGATACATGAACACATCCTCTGCGTCATCTACAGTTGCGCTCTGACGACTAGGCTGCTGACTGAGCAAGGTAGTGATATGCGTATGCAGCGCAAGACATATTCCCAGACCTGTCCGCATCAAGGCAGGGCAGTTCAGCAAACTCACAGTCTACAACGTGTCTAACAGCGACGAGTCGAAAGAACATCTCACCGACCAAGCTAACATCTCATCATATACGTCAAAAGTCATCACCAATGATGATCTTTCGGCAAGCCAGTTTAACCTCGGTGGCCTAGGGTATGGCATTATAAGGCCAACTGCCTTGTCTTAGCCCGACCACGGTTGTCTTGATAAACCGTTGAGAAAATTCCGCAAACCAATTCAGGAACCAAAAAGTGTATGTTGTTGTTTATGCTTTTGATAGATTTGCATTGCTTCGTTGGCATTGAAGAGGGCTGAAACAAGTTTGGAAGTATCGAGTGCACGTGTGCTGCGGATACCCGTGATTGAGTTCGCTCGAGCGCTCGCAGCAACTTCCGTCAGCAATATCCATCCGACAAGTCAAACCGCGCCGTGAGCATGGGTAATTCGCGTTTGACGACGGGGGAGCATATCGCATGAGATTCCACGCGAGAAGTGATAGCACACAGACCCTGGCGCGAGAAACACATCTTCTTCTCTGGGGCTCTCGCAAAAAGCAAAAGCAGGGTCATCAGCCGATCTTCTTCACTAGAACTACTTGCGTGGTAAGCTAAAAAAATCGCAAGTCCAAGGGAATCCTCTCACAGTCCGGACTCCGCGCAGGCGAGACACATCCGGTCTTGGACTGCGGTCTACATGCACTTCACATGCAGGACAGTTGTATTGACCTGTTTGGTGCTTTGCTCTCTGGTCGGTCAGTTTGCGGCGAAGCTTCGTGGGAGAGTTTTTGTGTGAAATTTTTCCGGATTTTTTTTTGGGGGGGCTTTGAATAATGATCCGGTCTTCTTCTCGAGGCGGCGGGAGGGTGCTTGCTTCCGGACGGGTGTTCCTGGTTTTTTTGATTCAAATCTGCTCACATCATTGCTTCATCGCCGGGATGTGCAGTGCGTGAACGCACCGTTTGGTTTGTGTACCTGCTGTAGTTTGGATGTATGTAGCCGAAAGGACGGAAGGGAACGTGGGTGTGTTTTGTTGTTGTTGTTGTTTGATGATGATGCTTGATCGAGGTAAATCTCCTACCCGATGGATTATGATGAGGCACGGCTTGGTATCGTGATTGCAGGAATATATGGCACAGTGATTCCGGGATGGAGATAGCGTTTCGATGGAAGCGAGACGGTTGGACCGGTGGACCTGTCGGATTGATGTGACAGACGAGGATGATTCCCCGGGTAGAACTAGATTCTACGACAATCCAATGGGGTATAGCGTCTTCGGCCCGGCTTTCTTCTTCACCACCACCACCACCACAGCCGAATATGCGCTGCTTTTGGTGAGGGAAAACAAAGGGTGGGATTGGGAATTGATTCACCACACCAGTGAGTGCACACTATCGCCTGTCTATTGTACGCCCAGTCTCTGCTCTCCCACGATTCTCACACGCCTCGACTTCGGCCAAGCTCAACCAAAGGTGTGTATGATGTCTCCTCTGCCCAGCGTGTCCTATCTACACCGTGCCTCCCTCTCCCAGTTCCATTTCTCCACTTCCGCCCGTTGTCCTCTTCCCGCGCCACACACACGACCTGTATCTGTATCTGTATCTGTATCCTGCCTGGACTGGACTGGACTGGACTGGACTGGACTGGACTGGACTTGCCTCTATTATTGCTCTTCCTTCCAAGAAGATCCGACGGCGTGGCACGCACTACCTGGCCACCTGCATACGGCTTCCACTGCAACACCCTTCCGCCTGCCAGCTCCCACCTCGCCGGGCTCGCCGAAAAATCCACCCTCACAGCTTCACTACTGCACATCCCCGGCGCAGGGAGATTTGCCCTCGCTGTGCCGATCGACCTCTCGAGGAACCCGCCTTGCACACGACCATCACACCTCCACTTCCAACGGCTGTCGTGATGCGAATGCGCATGGAACCGACCAAAACTCCACCGTGCCCCCAGCATCACTTCACACTTCTTCCTCCTCTGTTCTTTCCCCCCTTTCGCTGTTAAATCATACCGTTGACCTTTTGCATCACCATCATCGTCATTGCATCTCATCTGCACTGCACTGCACTGCACCCGCGTTGACGCTACCGCGGCTGTTCCCATCCATCAATAATACATTTCACATTCCACCAAGCCCGCCCGAGCCGCCGCTTTCGCGTGGCACCCAACGCTGACCTGACATGTCTTTCCCCGTAGGCCTCTTCGCTCACGCCGCGCCGACCGACACCGACAGGACATCAACTCGACCCTCCATCTCGCGCAGGACCTCACCAAAGCAAGACCTCTTCCGCTTGGGTGCGAACTTCCGCGACCGTTCTGACGACACCCCGCGACCGCCAAAGACAAAGCGATCGCCCAACCTCTCTGCCCGTGCTTGGGCTTCTCTCACACGCGACAAGTCGGTGAACAGTCCTGCGACGACGTCGTTCCGCGCACCTCGACCTGCACTCACGCGACCGGAATCAACATCGACGGCGAGCACAGGCTCCTCTCCGCAGAGTTCCTTTGACTTTCCGAGCCCTCCCACCGCACGAAAATCGTTCGTTCGCCCACGGCCTAGGCACGTCCCGATCATCATCCCGGACGCATACAGCTACGTCAGCGTACCTGAACTCTCCGAACCGGGCTCCGATCGTTTCTCCAGCTCCAGCGATAGCGATTCTTCCCTTTCCGTCGAGGATTCTATTGCTCGTCCGAACAGCCGCCATTCCACGCTGAGGCATGTTGAGATAAAGAGCCCAGACTGGTCCGATCCAGCACGTCCACACGATTACGCCGAGTGTCTACCTCCCGTTCCCAAGTCTCCTTTCCTCGATCCTTTTCTCGAGACCTCGCCCGTATCTCCTACCGAGATGACTACCCCAGAGCCGGTCAGTCGGACTAATACCATGGATTCGCAAACATCACAACCCTCGCCGGAAAAGATCTATGGCCGTGGAGACAATGGATCGACTACAGGGCTCAGCTCGTACGGCAGTCAGACTAGCCTCATCGGCACCCGATCCGAGTACGAGTCCGCATCAGAGGCGGAAGCTGAGACCACGACAACGGATTTGGGATCCGGATCTCACACACCGTCACAACCCACCGCACCTGGCACGCTCCCTAGCCAGGCTTATCCACCCGGCACCAATCCTGCCAACCTTTCCGGGCTGGTCTGCAATGTCCATCGCACGACAGGAAAGGAGCCACACCCTCTCGTCGGTGCGACGACGACCGTTCTCGGCGACAAGCTTTACGTCTTTGGAGGCCGCCGACTATCTCGCACGAAACCACAGTTGACGTCGAATCTTTACGAGCTGGACTTGATCCGACGGCATTGGACAAAGCTGAGTCCCAAAGGCGATGTACCTTCACCACGATACTTTCACAGCATGTGCGCATTGGGAGACACGAAACTCGTCTGCTACGGAGGCATGTCTCCAGCTCCTGTATCCGAGAGCAACTCGGAAAGTCCACCCGAGGTGGCTGTCATGTCCGATGTACACATCTACGACGTTCTCACTCACACATGGACCAAGATCAACACCCCTGATCCGCCTCAAGGACGATATGCTCATTGCGCGGCGATTCTACCTTCATCGGCTGTCTTTGCTTCGCCCAATGCGCCCATGTCGGCGGTCCACCACAACCCTGCCGGCGAGAACCCAAACCAGGGCTCTCTTGGTGTCGCAATAGATGGTACTGGTGGAGCCGAGATGGTCGTAGTGGGCGGACAAGACAGCGCGAACCACTACATTGAGCAAGTCAGCGTGTTCAACTTGAGATCTCTCAAGTGGACTGGCACGACAGGCATGGGTCGAAGTTGTGGTGCTTACCGAAGTGTGGTCACGCCTCTCACCGGCATGACGACCTCTCAAATTGGTGCTGGTCCGCACGCCCGCAATGAGCTCGAGGAGGATGATGAAGAGCCTGGTGCTTTGATTGGATCCGGCGCGCCGATGCTGATCTACTCAAATTACAACTTCTTGGATGTCAAGCTCGAGCTGCAGGTTCGTTTGACTGATGGAACGTTGACGGAAAAGCCGATGCAGACTGCTGTGTCACCTCCTGGCCTTCGCTTCCCCAATGGAGGCGTCATTGACAATCACTTTGTCGTTTCGGGCACTTTCTTGACCTCCTCCAAGCAAGAGTATGCGCTCTGGGCATTGGATCTACGAACACTCACATGGTCTCGCATCGATGCTGGAGGTAGCATCTTCAGCCAAGGGAGTTGGAATCGTGGTGTGCTATGGAGTCGTCGCAACTCATTCGTGGTTCTCGGCAATCGCAAGCGCAGCCTCGTCGACGACTACAACAATCGTCGCATCAACTTCTCCAACATCTGCGTGGTCGAGCTGGAAGCATTCGGACTTTACGACAACCCCAAGATCGCCGAGCCCACATCAAACTTCATCTCCGCTTCCGCCCTCATCCAACCTCCCTCTTCCGACATCAGCCTCAGCCGGCTTCTATCCTCCGCCGCAGAAGACATCGGCGCACTCGCGCTCAACACCCGCGAACTCGCCGACATGGACTTTCTCGCCATTGACGGAACTCGCGTGCCCGTCAATTCACGCCTCATCTCCCGCCGTTGGGGTCCCCACTTCATCTCCCTACTCCGAGAATCCCTTGCGACCTCCGAAACCGACACGGCAACCTTACGACCCAACGTCGCCAACCACCCCTCTCGCAACTCCAGCATTACCATCACTCCATCCATCACCTCCTCCAACGCCACAACTCTCACCGCCAATTCCACCGTCACGAGTACCGATCTCCTGGACACCCGCTCCGCCCCACCAACCACCCGTCCTCGCCTACTCTACCTTCCACATACCGCACCGACCCTCCACGCTCTCCTCCACTACCTCTACACCCTCACTCTTCCAGCATCCCCCCATCCTCTCGCCACACCTCAAATCTTCTGCTCCCTCCTTCAACTCGCCCGTCCCTACAAAATCTCTGGCCTGCTCGAAGCCGTCGTCGAACGCCTACACTCCTCTCTGGACGGGCGCAACGCCGCAGCCATCTTCAACGCCGCAGCGATGGGTGCGGGAGGCGGAGATAGCGTGCACTTCGCCACCAGCCGCGCCACGATACGGGAGAGCGACATTCCGATCCGGACTGCAAGTCTGGGCGGTATGGACGGCTTGATGACGAACGGAGTCAGTGGATCAGACCCGAGGGCTGGTCGAGATGGATTGAGAGTCAAGACGGAAATGGCGAATGGCCGCTCGGCGAGGACTACGCCCCGTCCTGGGCAGACTGGTCTTGCGAGCGATACGGAGGACGACGATACAGAGGAGCCGACGAGTGCGGTCAGTGGTAGCAGTGCAGGGGAAGGTGGGGACGGGCTTCCGACGGACGATCTGAGTTCTTCGAGTAGTTTCAGTCGTGGACTGGATACCGATGCGGCGGCGAGGATGGCGGTGTGGAGTGGAGCTTGTAGTTCGGTGGTGGGATTGCAGAAGCGGGGATTGAGGGGTTTGATGGAGGGAAGGAGGATGAGGGAACGGCGATTTGAGGGGAGGGAAGGGTTGGCGAAGGTGGGGTTGGGGATCGCGTAGGTTGGCGGATGGAGATGGATGGGAGGAAGAGATGGGAATGGGAGGAAATGGAAACGGGGGGTAGTGAATGCGTGAGGGAGATGATATGTCCATCTCAAGTGCAGATTTCGTGTAGTTGTGGCAAATCTGGGTTGAATGAACCAGGACAGACTTGGAACCATTGCACTGCACAGTGGCTTTTCAACAGTGAAGACGCTATACTTGGACATAGCTGATATTGTACATGTATGGCTTCGTTGGTGTCGAGGTGTAGTAAACCGAGGTGCTTGCACGCCTGCTTGGCACGTTCTTCTGACGTATACTACCGGCACACATACACAACGGCTACCACGCCCATCAGGCCATCCTGCTAAGCCGTCTGCGCGCATGCCTGTACGGGCTGCAGAAATGCATACGTGCACGTCTCATTCAGGCCGTTACTGCTGCTATACTACTCATCTGCATATGAATCGGAATCTGACCGACCTCCGACGTCCATGCTCCCAAGGTACTCCAGAACCGCACCCTCCAAGGCCAAGTGAATGCATCCGCCCTCCTCTCCGGCTTTCCGCGCTACTTTGAGCATCCACGTTTCGCTCGCTCGGCTTTGGACGGTGCAGTTTGAGAGGAGGTGGAGGTAGAGGATGGCGACGACTCTTTTCCGTCTCTCCGGAGAGATGCGTCGGAACGGATTGCTTTTTGAGGTCGTGCATCGCTGGTGGTTCCGGACCGGTCTTCGCTGCGATGGCCTCGTTCGCGAAACTTCAAGAGGAGGAGAGGCGGCTTTCAGCGTGAGTCAATTGTCGGATGTGCTCTCAGGTCCGCTTTTCGAGCTCCTCTGGGCTCTCGCACGAACATTGCCTCTCCACAAAGCGAGAACAGACCGTCCAACACCTTTTTCACGCCGATCCAGGTTGCCATACGTCTTGATCGGCTTCATCCACATCGGGCCCGGTTGGGGCGATGCTTCAACTCCTTCCTTGATCCCGCTCGAATGGCACCGTCTGTGTGGAAACTTCGGCGGCTCGGAGCGTGCAGTCGGGTGCCAGAGAGCGGAGACGTATTTCGAAAAAGATATATATGTCTCCGCGATGAAGATGAATCGGCCACAGTGCTTTCTTTCCCCCGGCTCAGGCTGTACCATCCAAGCCATCCGAGTCCAATTTGCGCTGTGTGATACGAGCGTCGCCAGAGGAGCCATCACTGGACCGCCAAAGGTCAAGTGTGCGGTGCTGCTTCCTTGATCTCGCTCCGGTTGCATCGCCCGTGTCGAAATCCGGCGGCACGTAGTGTGCGGCCCACCCGAGAGAAGGGAGATACTCGAGCATATTTGCCGAGGTGGAAGCGCCTCACGCGAATCTCGTCGAAGAAGTCGAACGTATGGCCGAGGGGCAATGTGAAGACGAATGGGTATTGCCGAGTGAGAACGTCGTCGCTGTCGATGAAGTAGAGCTTCTCGGCGCGAAGCTTAAAAGTCCAGTCCGAAGGGACTGAAACTCTGGGCTCGTAGCTGGGAGAGCCCTTGAGCTCGGCGACAGTTGGCAGTGGCTCACTCTTTGCATCACCCTCTCTCTCTCTGCTGGTGGCGCCCAGAGTCATAGCGCTCGGCAGTACCTTTTGTCCATAATCATCGTCGTCGTTGCTACCTTGAGCTTCATGCTCGTCTTGGATCTCCGGCTCAGGCTCCGGAATCTCGCCGTCCACCACGGTGCCATCTTCGCGGACTCGTGAGCTGACATCCGGCGGCGAGGGCTCGAAGTACACGAAGTTGTACTTGTTGTCAGGATTGGCGACAGCGTCAAGAACCAGTCACTGAGTCGGATGCTCCTTGGAGCTGGCAAGCTTCTTGCTCTGACTGCTCAGCACACTCAGCAGCTCGTGCAACACGATTTCGTCTTCGACGTCACTCGGATCGGTCTGCTCTTGAGCTTGAGGTGCTCATCGTTTTGGACCATGTGAGGGCTTGACACGAGCCTCCTCGACGCTGTGGAATCTATTGGTGGTCTTGTAATGGCGCTGAGGCGCGGGGAACATGGGGCTCCTGGAGGAGAGCAAGTGTGGTGAGGCCCGGGCACAAGATTGCACGGTGACTCCGCCTTGGCGGCTGATGTAGGATGACCAAGGCCACGTGGTCCGTGTCTTGGGAGGAGAATAGGCGTCCGCCTCGTAGGTGTGGATGTATCTCGAGTATGGCTTTGAGATGATCGTCAAGGGTCCACGGCACTGGTGGTCCTGCCTCACTCTCCTTGGTGAACCTCATCGACGGAGGGAGCTGGTAGAGCCTGCTGTGTTCTCCCGCACATTGCCATCGTCGCGTACTTGTGGGGCGATACCTCCGTGGTCCCGCTCAAATTGCATCGCACTCCTTGGGACCGAATAGCCTAGTCCATGTACCCGAAGCAGGAGAGCGTATAGGTGTATAGCCTTGCCGTAGGCTGGTCGCATCTTACTTGTCGAGGCCCCCTACTCCTGCTTAGACCGTACCCTCCAAGCTACTTAGGTACACTTCGTTCAGTCGAGTGTAAGCGACAAGCGGAGAGCATATCATCCAGAGCCTTGTTAGTCACTATGGGACAGATTCCAATGCACGACCTCCCTGATCACCGCGCAATTCTCGCCGCACAAGCTTCGCTCGGTTAGCTTGGAGGGTACAGTCTGAATGAAGGCACGAATTCCGTGGGAGTCTCTCGATCGTGCCGCCTGGACACCCGAGGCGGCGTTGATTTGCTGCTCCTCTGATTCCGAGGCTTTTGCGTGCACATCCAGCAGACGCTTCCTTCGAAAATTCACAGTCGTTGACGTCCGAAGCGCCTCGTTAACACGGCCTTCGCCGATCGAACGATGGTCAAGATTGCGAATACGGCGCGCCGGGCAGAAACTTCATCGCAGGCCGCCCAGTCATTCTGGAATACTCGTCGGCGGCCGAACCAGAAACCGTGGTCCATCGTTCGCCGTCACCAGTAAAAGTTGCCCACCAGATCTTTCCTTGCCGCATGGTCCATTGAACCCTGTCGTGGCATGGTTTTGGTCAGGGCTGCTGAGATGGATGAGTCATGCGCCGACAAAGTAGCGCCGATGGTCGAAGCTGGGCTGACAATTGCCATATCGGGACGATCGACAGAGGTGGCAGCAGCGGCAGTCGCTGTGAAAGGCGCTGCGAGGGGCGTGGTAGTGATCGTACTCGTACTCGGAAGTTGGATCGTGGCCATACTCGCCGAGCCAAGATTGATGCCTTCTATAGGAGAGGTCACTTCTCGAATCAAAGCGTTCTGTTCCTCCAGGACGAGAGCGTTCGCCGCGACATCAAAATTCTCGGGATGCGGATGGCTTAACACGTCACCGGCTTGCGAGAGCATGGCGGAGATCTCGTCATTCACGTCCCACCAGGGCGTCACATGAGACGTACTCGGCATAAGATCTTCTGGTGGAGGACGGGAGGCGAGCAAGCGGGCCATGTCGTCGGACATGGCGGGCTGGATGAGGAAATCGTAAAGTGCGTCATTGGAGTTCGTATCGGTGTCTGGTCGGGGGAGTTGAACGGCTTGTCGGCGGGTTTGGGTGTTCTCTGGTTCGGTAAGAGTTCTAGGTGTGTTTCCTGGTAGCTGTAGTTGCGGTGGCGGTCTTGATTGTGAAGTTCGAGCGAGATGTGGACAAGGATCTGGAGCTGGGTGTAGATCAAACGGATGCTGAGATTGGCCACGGTTTCGGTCTTGAGGGTCAGGTCTAGGAAGTCCTAGATGTGTTTCATCCTGTGGCGGTTCTGGCTGCCACCAGGATAGATCGTCTTGCATATTGACCCAATCTATCGCGGTAGCCTCGATAGAAGGCAACGCAAGGTCTGCGGAAGAAGGCTTGCCGTATGATGGCGAACGTCGCTTCCTTTTGATCTCGTCTTCTGTTTCGTTCCGGCCGTCATGAGCGCTACCGAACTCCCAAATGTCCACTTGAAATGGTGTTGTAGGCGTTCGAGCGTCGGTCCTGAGGATGGCAGCATGATCGTGAGGCGGAGATCCTCCGAATAGAGCTGACCTTTCTGGGAGGAGCAATGTTCCTGTCGATGCCCGACGATTGCCGCCGATCCCCCAATCACTACCCAATGAACCCTGCTCGCCGCGCAGTTGTGGGAATGGGCGATGCAAGGGCACGAAGTCCTCCGTGGAGCTGACCTTGCGCTTTCGATCGCCGCCAGCGAAGGTCGGCTGATCAAGGGTCATGCTCATCATCGACTCTCTTCGTAGCCGTTTCCGTTCCGACAGACCCTCACAAACCAGCCCTTTCACAACACATGTGGTACAAGGAAGTTCGCCAGAGCATTTGATCTTCTTCCTTCGACAGATCAAACATGCTGCCTGGACTCTCCCGCTTAGATTCTCCTTGTGTTCGGGGTCAGAGATGAAACGAAAGACACGTTCGCCGGGATGCTTGGGCGAGACAGAATCGGTCATGATGAATCCGAACGGTATCCAGGCTCCCGGTGAGGTGGCCGTCTTCTTGTTCTCTTATGTCGCTCGTTCATGCCAGCCGCTGTCCCGTAGTGAGCATCATTCTCTCCGTGGTTACATCTGTGAAGACCTTCAGCTTCGGCGAAGAGACACGATCGCAGGTGAAGATTCCGTTGCGTCCACCGAACGAGAAGGTCAAGCTCGCGAAAGATGCAGCACTGACGCCGATGAGAACAACTCGCAGCCACGAGGCCAAGTCTAGTCGATTCGCAATGACAGACGGTTGCCCGCAAGATGATCGCAGTACCAGCAGCATGGTAAATGCCAGGGCAAGTAGTACCTTTGACGGCATTAAAAGTCGACCTGATGTGTCAGTGTGACAGTGTCGTCGTCCGTTATTTCCGGGTTAAGATCAACTCACGATCTCGCAGCGGTTCTCGGCTCACAGGCGAGCTTCGAGACCACCACTAGCGTGCAGGCTAGACGCAGTCACGGCAAAGTGAGCTATCCTACAGGCTACAGTACCTTGAATCTGATGATGGACCTCGATCAAGCATTTCATGAGTTCTTTCAACGCCTTCGACGACGTCGCTCGCGATGAGCGAAAAATCCGGGGCTCGATAAAGCGCCAGGATCCGAGGGTACCACGGCATTGATGCGACGACCTCCTGCTTCCTGATCTTGGCAGCGAAATGCTGTCAAATCATCCAAATATTTCCGACAGTCACTTCCGCGCCCTTCATGCGGCGTCGCCATTGCATTTCGAGTATATCAAAGTCGATGACCTTGTTGATGAATGATGAGGAGATTCTGATCTTGGACTTGTTGATGATGTGCATTTCGACGGTCAGCAGCCCCAGGTTGTCATTCCGCATTTGCCGCTCTGATGCAGTTAGTCTCTGGTCTATCACCACATGGGAACTGCACTCGTCTTCGCTGTCCTTATTTCCGGATTCGATCGCGCTGTCTGTGGTACCACGCTGTGTGCATCGCGGTGACGAGCTTCTCATTGATCAATCCTGTATGCCACGCTTTGCACGTTTCCGCGTCTGCTTCTTCTTCTTCTTGGGTTGCTCGAAGTCACTGCCATCCTCGCCATCAGAACCCCTTGCCGATTCCTCAGCAGACTTCGTCGATTTGCGCTTCTTCTGACCTCTCGCCGTACGACCTGAGGTTGACGATGGGCCCGCATCGTTCGCAGCCGATGTGCTACCATTCGCAATCTCGGGCACGGCGGCATTGCGATCCAGCTTGGCCCGCTCGGCCATTCGATTGAGCGCCTTGCCCATCCTCTTGCTTCCCTCCGCCTTCTTCCTAGGAGCAAAGCCTTCACCACCACCTACACCAGCCGCACCGACCCCCACACTTCCATCGAAGAAAGCTGTAATGTTTGCTTGTGTGCCTTCGTCCAGTCTTCTGTTCATGTCCTTGATCACCGGTACGAGCACCTCGTCCGTGCGTTCCTGACTCCATCCGATCGTTGCCATGAGGAACGAGCGCAAAGCGTCCAAGTCCGGCACACCCCATTGGAACGCCTGCGCATTGGAGTCGACCTCGGGCTCCTGGTAGGCGATGTCGACGCGGGCGTCAGGGAAGCTCGGAGGAAGAAATATCTTCGTTGCGTTGCGACGGAACTTCTTCCGGAAAGGCTTGTCAGCGTCTTCAGACTTGGGGATCTGATTCATCTGCACGCCGGACCACCATGCCTTGAAGTTGTCCAATGATCCAAATTCAGAGATGATTTCGAGAGCAGTCACAGGACCGACACCCGGCAAGCCTTCTGTGTAATCCGAACCGAGTAGATGAGCGACAGAGATCAGCTTATCGCGGGTCAAGTCGAACTCCTTCTCAAGATCTGAAGTGAGATAGCACTCGACGAACTTCGCCTGGTTGAACATGTTCTTGTAGATGCGCGTACCACCGAAGAGGAAACAATCGGAGTCGTCGGTGACAATACCATCAACGAGACCGAGCTTGACCAATTCGGCGCACTGCGCTTCGGCTTCCATTGGCGCAGTGATGTATGGGAGGCCGAAGAGCCGTAGAAGTGCTTGACATTCCGTGATCATGATGTGAGTGACCTCGTCCGCATCTCGACGGTCTTTCTTCTGCTGGTTGCGAAGCTGTTTGAGCTCTCTTTCGTAGTCCTGATGATTTTGTGCTTGGGGCTTGTGGTTCAGTTGACTGGCGAATCTGGCGTGTTCTTCCGCTTCGAGTGTCAACGCGTGAAGCATAGCCTCTTCTTCTGGATCCGAAAAGTCGTCGAACTCATCGTCGTCATCGAGATAAACCGCCGGTTCGATGTCCAGATCTGGAGGGGGCTCATCTTTATCGGCAATCTCCGTTACATTCGCAATGGGTTGCTCCGGCTCAGCTGGAGTGTCCATCGGGACGTCCTCGAACTCTGCAGAGAGCGATCGCGACGCTTCACGAACTGGTTGCTCTGCTCTCAGCGCAGTGACGGCTGCCGTAGACTTGCTGGCTTTGGCATTGTCGGACTCATGGTCGCTTTCACTCCAATCTATGACTTCCTCGGCCTCCTCGTCGTTCTCGTTCTCGGGCTCTTGTGTAGCAGCGGTGGGTTCCGATCTGCTCTCCTCTTGTGCCTCGGCTGGCATCGAAGGCGATGTCGGCTTCGAAGGTTCATCGAGCGGGATCGCAGCATTAGCCACATCAGCAGCTGTTGCCTCGACCTCTGCAGCAGCAGGCGGCTGTGGCGGCTCGGCGCGTACATCTTCAGCCAGCTCGTCGTTATCCTCATTGGCAGGTGATGTTCCCGGTATCAATATGTCCTTCGATCCAGTGTCGGGGGTAAGAGGATCTTGAGCTTCTACGGTGACTGGGACGAAGTCCTCCAACTCTTCACCATCAAGATCAATTACTTCGCCGCTCTTGAAGCTTTTGTTGAAGTCTTCAGCATCCAAATCGATGACTTCGTTCGTATTTGCTCGATGCAATGCACTGCCACCTTTCTCCTCAAAGCGAAACTGTTTGCTGAATTGCTTAGCCTTCTCGCGATCCTCAGCCTCGAGCAGCCTTTGCGCCTTCATGTTCTCCTCGACATCGGCGTTGAACCACGGCGGTAGAGGCTCTGCCTTTCTCTTCTGCTTCTCTTCCAGCCCCGGCTTCTCGAAACCACCAGCAATCTCCTCGGTCCGCTCTTGCATTTTCTTCTTCCCCAACAGTGAAGTGCCGAGATCAAGCTTTTCGAATGGGAGCGGGCCGCTGAAACCAGCCTTTTTGGCGATCTCGCTGGGGGCTGCAGGTTTTGCAGGAGATGGTGCACGGCGAGGAGGACTTGTTCTTCGCTTGTTCTTACGACTCTCAGCCAGCGCAGCCTGGAAATCCATTGTATCGTCATCGTCGTCGCTCGACTCGGGCCTCTCGGTGGGTACACCAAATGATGTGATCTCGCGGCTTTCCGGAGCGGCATTGAATGCACGCCTGTTCACAATGTTTGCGATTGCTCTGCCGCTGCCTTTTGGCAGTGGCTTTGCTTCGTCGGCGGCCTTCTGGTGGAACACCTCGAGTAGGTCATTCTCTTCACAATCAGATCCTGCATCCTCAGGTTGAGTCGTCTCCGCGGCATGATCCCTCTCCATGGACATTGCAATAGCCTTGCGCAGGTCTTCATCCTCAGATGGTGGTTGCTCGTTCTCACCGAAGAGATCGTCCTGGCCGTCGACAGCTTCCCACTCCTCCGCCTCGTCATCCTGTTCAGCATTCTCATCCTCACTACTTTGCACGAAGAGGGTGTCCGCCTCTTTGGCCGGCTTTTTCGTTGGCTTCCTCCTTGCACCACCTCGCCTCGTTGCTCCTGCCCGTTTCGACTGATAGACAGCTCGCCTTTGCTTGGTGAGCTGGTCAGCCACCTCTTCATTATTGGAACGCTTCGTGGGTAATCTGTTCAAGCCCTCAATTGGAATGTCTTCGAACTCGTCGTCGTCATCATTATCATCATCGGTCTCGGCTTTCACTCGCACCGGCTTATCCACGTCAATAGGCTTGTCTTCCTTGCCTTCATCACTGATCACGCCCAACGCCCATCCACCCTCGACTCCATCGTTCTTGACGAGAACATATTCTCTGCCCTTCTCGCCTGCGATCCTTCCGCCGCCGAACTCCATAGTCTCGGAGCCATTGAGGTGCATCAAGCGTTGTGTCAATTCGTTACGTTCCCGCACTCTGTCGATTTGAAATTTTGAGAACGCCATACGATCGGGAAACATGCTGTCTAGCTGCTCTTTCGAGTGTCCCATACGTAGTCGACTGCGAAGTCTCGCAGCATTCAGGATGTTGTAACGATCGGATGGAGGAAGCGACATGAAGAACTGGCCATCATAGTCGATCTTCGAAAAGTCGTATACGTTGATATCCTCTCCTGTGTTGAATTGCCGTGCATATTCTTGTAGATCCTCGAGCGACATGACCCTTGGATCGTTGGGACCGCCCATCTCGGCCATTGACATATCCAGTTCAGGCAGGTGGTATGCATCCTTCTTCTTGAACTTCCGATTCTGCTGCCGCTCTTGTTGTGTCATGTTCAGCTCTTCCACGTACACGAGCCCCTCGTCAGGCACCTCTTCCTCCTGCTCTGTTGGATGTGCCCGTTCGGCTCGCTGTCTGGCGTCCTCCTCTTCTGCACGCCTCTGCATCTGCTTCGCCAATAGCTTTCCCGCCGTTCGGACCGCATCTTCGCGCTTGCCTTCCCGGCGCGATTTTCTCGCTCGGATGGTTTGCCTCTTCAAAGCGGGAGCTCCTCCATCGAAAACGAAGACAGGTTTGATGCCGAAGAAGAGCAGCTTACAGATGCGGCGGAAGAATCCGACGACATGACTGTTACGCAGCGCGTTTCCTTCCTTGTCGCGTACGGCCTTCAAAAATTGGTATATCCAGATGCTGGCATCAACGGCGAGTCGCTTGCGATTGAGGGTCTCGATCTTGATGGGCCGTGCGCAAGGCTGCACGATCTGCCATAGACCTGTGACACCCATTGCGGAGAGGTGCCAGCGGTCTCATGGTATTGTGACAGGTCAGACGAAGTAGTGGAGCGAAAGTGCTGTGGAGGCAGACCTCGAAGCTGACGAGAAGTGATGCGCGCTGTGTCGAGCAATGACGACACGCCAAGAATCATGTTTGTCGCGAGAGCACGTGGAAACGAGATCTTTGGGTTGTCGCTTCTACAGATGTACATGATCAAGACCATGCGGTCTGGTTGTGGGTATCGTGTATGACAAGGTCCGATAGCTCTTGTGAACCGAGCATGGCCATTACCAGATCCTCGTCTCACCGTCTATTGCCCCTCCACAAGCGCCGTACTGGTATTGCTTCCTGTCTTCGAGTCCTCATCCTCTGTACGGCAAATTCTGCGCCATCTGCTTCAGAGTCGGACCAGAGGTACTTGCTCGCAGCACCAGTGAGTACACTGCCCGCACGGACGACACCATTCACATCTGCTGTGCCATACCCTTTCATGGCGGCGCTGGTGAGTGTAGCAAAGACACCCTTCTTCGCAACATGTCCGCCCATCGTGGATTGCCAGTGTGCTGCCACGGAAGCTAAGAATCATCAGTGGTGCTCAGGAAATCCGTTTGCTGCCAGGAAAATATACCTGCTCGGACTCCAGTAGAGGTGAACCCCATCGCAGCGAAGGCTGGCCCCAAAAGCATCCCAGGAGACACAATGAGCACCCCATTGAGGACGTAGTATGCTGTATTTTTCGGATTGTCGCGAATGTAGCTCAGAGTGTCCTTAGGAACGTCCTCGAGCTTCACGACCACCAGGCCCTCAAGCAGGGCATTGATGCCGACGGTCTTGCTGGCGGTCTGGAGCCATCCACCGAGATTCGAGTCTCCCGCTTCGATGGCTTTCTGTACGGCGCTGGCACCGATGTTGATCCAGGTGTTGACTTTGATGATGTTCGGATCGCCCGCTGGTTGTCCCTCGATATGTTGATCCATCTCAAGGCTGGAGCGCTCCATTGCAGACAGCCTATTTGAGGATGTTGCTGAGTGGTCAAGAGACGTGGCACTGTAGACGTTGTTTGCCTGATGCTTCTTATGCACGATGACGAGATGAGACGGCGAATTTCGAAAGTTGCAAACGGCGGTGTTCGTTTGCTTGACAGCTCACCTGGCCAGGTAGGGTCAAATGCCCGTACGGGCGTTTAGCTGATGATATCGCGTATTTTCGCGCTTGCTGAGAAATTGTGAAAAGAGATCGTGGTCGCGCAAAGTATATCGCCTGCACTGACAAGTACGAGAGCCTCTCACGCATCCTCATAACATTCATGCACGTAGCTCTTGACAGGCTCTTCTAAGGCACGCCTGGGTGACTGCTCGTGCATGGCCCCCTTTTGCTCGTAACAATGATACATCGACATGCGAAATGCGAGGGCTCAAGATGGAGACGTGTGCGCTGTTGAGCAGGTACAGTAGAATTCAGAAACGAAGCGACAAGTTCCTTGGTGGGTGCGATAGTGAAGGTGAAGTTGAGATGGGCAAGAGTTGAAGAGATCGATCCCCATGTTGCGGGAGCGGGTACCTGCAGCGGGAGCGGACTGATGAATGTCAGATTGAGTTGAACAGGTGCGTCATGACTTTCATGTAACGGGAAGCTCCCTTCACTGCCATTGATTTATTGTGACTCGGAATATTTCCTCCAGTGAGAAGGAGCTCCTCTCTACTTCACTTGCTCTCCGTTTGCTCTATTCCCCATTGTAATCAATTTTGTATAATCTTCCATCATTCTCCTGTCATCAACACACTGCCGAGCAACGTCCGTCATTCGTTGCCACCTTCAATTGCCCGTTCGTTTACAACCTCGACTTCAACCCCTCATCATGGCTCGCTCAACGAGGGCCGCGGCTGCAAAGGCCAACGAGAACCTCAAATCCGAGTCGTCCCATCTCTCTAGCCCGCCTGCCACCCCAGTTGTGAAGGGCAAGAAGAGCGCCAAAGCGACCCCTGCAATCAAGAAAGAAAACCCAGCTACCCCTACACAGCTGAGCACTCCTGCCAGCAGTCGCAAGCGCACCAGGAAGACCATCAAGCAAGAGGATCAAGGCGACGTAAATGAGCTCCCGCACAATCTCGCCGTGCTACCAACGCCTGAGTCAGATGAGGTCGATGAGGCGCCAGCAAAGAAGCGTGCAAAGCGCTCAGCCGAAGCCGATGATGACGACTCCGAGATTGCTGCGAAGATCGAGGATATCGCTGAGTCGCCCGAGAAGAAGCAGACCCCGAAGAAGAAGACTACCAAGTACAAGCTCAACCCTGGCATTTCTCCGTATCCGAACTACCCACGACCAACTTCCGAAGAATGTCATGAGGTCGTTCGGATTCTCGAAAAGCTTCATGGAAAAGTGAACGTGCCGAAGGTGGTGCCACCGCCGTCACTGGAAGTGGCTGGCTGCGGAGAAGTGCCCTCTGTCCTCGATGCTCTTATTCGCACCCGGCTCAGCGCAAATACCACGAACAAGAATTCGTCGACTGCGTTTCAAGGATTGGTCAAGCGGTTTGGCACTCTCAAAGAGGGCGTTGGCAAGGGCAGCGTCGATTGGGATGCTGTGCGTACTGCATCGAACCACGACGTGTTCAAGGCGATCGAACGGGGTGGTCTGGCAAAGATCAAGTCCAAGGACATTCAGTCTATACTTCAGATTGCGTATGAGGAGAATCAAGAGCGGAAGGCTGCTCTCACCGGCTCGGCTGAGGATCCTGCTGGGGCCGAAAACGCGCAAGAAAGCGAGAAACAAGATGAGATCGAAAAGGCCGAGCAGAATGTCATTTCCTTGGATCATCTTCATCTGCTCAGCCGAGACGATGCCATCCGCAAGATGGTCGAGTTTCCGGGTATCGGGCTGAAGACAGCATCGTGTGTGGCGTTGTTCTGCATGGGCCACGCCTCCTTCGCAGTCGATACTCACGTAAGTTGAATGGCATTACCTCCGTTCGCACAATGCTAACAATCTTCACAGGTGTTCCGTCTTTGCCAGTATCTCGGCTGGGTACCAAAGTCCACCAAGAAGGGAGAACCAAAAGTGGATCGCGACACAACTTTCTCGCACTGCGACGTTCGTATCCCGGATGAGCTAAAGTACGCCCTCCACCAGCTGCTGATCAAGCATGGCAAGACATGTCCACGCTGCAGAGCTGCCACTGGTCAATCGAGCGCGAACTGGGAGGAAGGCTGCCCGATCGAACACCTGGTTAAGCGCCACGGAGCGAAGAAGGGTGGTGTCTCAGTAAAAGATCGCAAGAAGGCCGAAGTTGCTGCTACTGGCGAGGAGGAAGCTGCGAAGGACGAGAGCGAGCTTAGCGATGCTGGGTCGGAGTTTGCGGACGAGTGAACAATACTTAGCGTTGGTACATACAGCGGCGACATCGAGTCGGGTCTAAGACGAGTCGACACAGAGCAGCTTCGCGAGCGAGAGAGCTAGAAACCAGTGATTCAGGCACATATGCTTCGACGAACAAATTGTATATTTGACCACAGAAAAACCCCTACGTTGACTTCCAGGTTTTCTTCTTTCCTCAATGATTCGGCCGAAATCTCTCAGCTGCGGCGATAGTGATCTGCGTGTCTCGGTTTACAGCGATCTCGAGCTGCGCATCAGATAGATCTCATCGCCGATACCCGATTGAGCCATTCGATGAGCAATAAAGTCAATTGCTCTCTCGTGTTCAAGGTTGTGAGGTTGAAAAGGACGGAGAGGTACTCGTGGGCCAGACGGGACTTGACTTTGCTGACTGATGCTCCCGCCCATTTTTGGGCGCGCCGGAGCGAATCCGCGCTAGAAGTGTCGACATCATCAACGCCGTTCGCCTCTGAATCACGGCCGCCTTGACTGCACAATCTCTTACTCTTCTTTTGCATCGCCAACAATCACACTGCTGATGAGAGGTTGAACTGGTCAGCCGTTTTTGCTTTCACATCGTCACTCATCATGGCAACCATCATGCGCCGCCCGCAGACCATCGGTCGGGCGTCGAGACAATTACTGGACGCCGCATCACTATCACAGACTCTTGCACGCCGACCCGCGACATTACCACGACCCCTCTATGCGTATGCACGAAGCCGACAGTATGCCTCCAAGTCACGAGAGCCCCAAAAGTCGGAGGACACAGATGGAAAGAAGGTCGACTCGAAGAAGGGCTCTCCCGCCGCAGGTATGGAGCATCTGTACTCCAAGAGCTCTCCGATGTCATCGGGACCACAACCGTCAGGAAAGAAGCCCGATTCGGAGGAGGATGGTCTGTTGCCCGGTAGGGACAAGCTATCGGCTAAGGAAGAGAAGGCCCTTGACGACGTTTTCGCGTTGGTGAAGAAGGGAATGCCCGCGGGCATGGCAAAGGAGATTGACAAGGCTATTGAGCGGATAAAGAAAGAGGGCATGCCGTTGGAGCTGCGGCAGACGATTGAGGAGTCGGCGAAGGAAGGCATGACTCCAGCGCGAGCGGCGAAGCTGTGGCGGTTGACAACAACGATCGCACGGCAGACGGTCGAGCAGACCATGAGCGAGAAACACAAGGACGCCGCACAACAGAAGACTGCTGATGAGCCGGGCCCGGCTGGACCAAAGAGGGATGGCGGAAAGAAGAAGGGCAAGGAGGACGCACCAGAGGGCCTCACTTTCAAGTTCGACCTTCAGAGCTTCCTGGTATCTGCGTTCGTCTCGTACATGCTCTACCGGCTTGTTGTGCCTAGCGAGAACAGCAGAGAGATTACATGGCAGGAGTTCCGGAACACATTCTTCGACAAGGGTCTGGTCGAGAAGCTGGTTGTGGTCAACGGCAACCGCGTACGAGTACACCTCCACCGAGAGAGCGTCGCTGCCATGTACCCAGACTCTCCCGCCGCGCATCCAAACTTCTACTACTACTTCAGCATCGGTTCTGTCGAAGCATTTGAGCGACGAGTGGACGAGGCTCAGAACGAACTCGGCATACCCAATGTAGAGAGAATACCGGTCTCATACCAAGAGGAGGGTCGCTGGATGAACGCTGTCTTCGCTTTTGCACCTACACTTCTTTTCATCGGAGTAATCATGTACGTGTCGAGAAGAGCAGCAGGCGGAGGTGGTGGTGGTTCGAGTGGGATTTTCGGAATGGGAAAGAGCAGAGCGAAGAAGTTCAATCACGAGTCAGATGTCAAGGTCAAGTTCGCCGACGTCGCAGGCGCGGACGAGGCGAAGCTGGAGATCATGGAATTCGTGAGCTTCTTGAAGGACCCTAGCGTCTACACCAAGCTCGGAGCCAAAATCCCTCGAGGAGCAATTCTTTCTGGACCTCCTGGAACTGGTAAGACACTACTGGCCAAGGCGACAGCCGGAGAGAGTGGAGTGCCCTTCTTCTCGGTATCTGGTTCCGAATTCGTGGAGATGTTCGTCGGTGTTGGTCCCAGTCGTGTGCGAGACTTGTTCGCCAACGCGAGGAAGAATACACCGTGCATCATCTTCATCGATGAGATTGATGCCATTGGTAAAGCTCGTTCAAAGTCCAACTTTGGTGGTGGCAACGACGAGCGTGAAAGCACCCTGAACCAGATCTTGACGGAGATGGATGGATTCAACACTTCGGAACAAGTCGTCGTTCTCGCCGGTACGAACAGAGCAGACGTGCTCGACAAAGCTCTCATGCGTCCCGGTCGATTCGACAGGCACATCAGCATTGACCGACCCACCATGGACGGCCGGAAGCAGATTTTCGGCGTGCACTTGAAGAACATTGTGACAAACGAGGATGTTGAGTACATCAAGGGCCGTCTTGCAGCACTGACGCCAGGCTTCGCTGGTGCCGACATTGCCAACTGTGTCAACGAGGCCGCTCTCATCGCTGCGCGTGGCAAAGCGGAGTCTGTCGCTATGACACATTTCGAGCAAGCCATTGAGCGAGTCATCGGTGGACTGGAGAAGAAGAGCTTGGTGCTCACACCTGAAGAGAAGAAGACTGTCGCGTATCACGAGGCTGGACACGCCATCTGCGGATGGTACTTCCAGTTCGCGGATCCTCTTCTGAAGGTCAGCATCATTCCTCGCGGTCAAGGCGCGCTGGGTTACGCTCAGTACCTCCCGGGCGGTGGCAACGACGAGGTTCTCATGAACGTCAAGCAGCTCATGGACCGCATGGCCATGACTCTTGGTGGACGTGTGAGCGAAGAGTTGCACTTTGACACCGTCACGAGCGGTGCCAGCAGCGACTTCAGCAAGGTCACCCGCATGGCGAATGCCATGGTCACCAAGTGGGGAATGTCAAATCTCGGATACATTTACTACCCCGACTCATCCGAGAGCCAAGAAGCACAGCTCCAGAAGCCCTTCTCCGAGTCGACCGCACAAGCCATTGACGCCGAAGTCAACCGCATCGTGAACGAGGCCTACAAGCAATGCCGACAGCTCCTCGAGGAGAAGAAGAAGGAAGTCGGCCTCGTCGCCGAGGAACTACTATCACTGGAAGTCCTCTCCCGTGACGATATGGTGCGACTATTGGGACCTCGACCTTGGGCTGACCCGGGTGAGTTCTCCAAGTACTTTGGAGGTGGCCCACTCGGGCCTCCCGTTGGTGGACAGGCTGCTGAGCCCGGCGCCATCGACCCACCTCCGAACAACGACAACCTCCCTCCTCCGCTTCGTGGGCCTGGTGGTGAGGAGCCTGCGCCGACTCTGTACAAGCAATTGGAGCAGATGTCGAAGCGTTGGTGAGCATTGCACGTCGGCGTTTGGGTTTCCTCATTTGCGCTGTTTTGGAATGACTGCAGGATTGTCGATAAACACAAACCTGGACATGTTATATAGAGGGAGGTTGTCGCAGTGGACGTAAGGATGGGTTATAGCAAGGAGCATCGCGAGGCGTCAGGACGAAGCAACGTGCTCGGGCACAGGGATGAATGGGGTTTTTTACTAGTATTTAAGCGGCACATTGAAGCACTCCACTACCTTCTCCAGCTTCTCATTCATGCGGTATGATATAGTCTCGGTCGTGTGGCTCAACTCTCGGCGTTGCAAGCAGTCTAGGGTCATGTAGAAGGGATCTCCCTCCATGCTTCCGGTCAAACTGCACCATCCAAGCCAACCGAGCGATACCTGTACGGTGAAAGTTGCGCGGCAAATTGGGGAAATGTGCATTTGAATCGTTGCTCCCGAGATCTTGTCCGCAATATGTCTCTATGCTGACGTGTGACGTGCATCGCACGAGGTGGTCCTGATTGGTTTGGTTCGGAGTGTTGTAAGGTACCTAGATTGTGCTTCCGCTCGAACCGCACTGACCAAGCTGACCGAGCGAAGCATGTAGGGCGAGGAATGCGCGAAAGGTCGGTAAACTGGCATCGAAACCCGTTCTGCTAACGACACTGTCCTATCGGTAATCTGATTCCTTGTTATCGCTTACATTTGACTAGACGAAGTGGTGCAGGTTGAGAAGAAGCATGGAGGTAACGTGAAAAGAGCTCGGACACGGCGTTCAATTGCGGTTGTGAGTGATTAGAACAGCTCCTTCTATCTCATCCGTGATCGCATTCTGTTTGCCTTCGTTTACTCTACAGTCCGTTTACTCTACAGTCCGTTTACTCTACAGCCGTCTCATCCCAGAGACCTTGATGCATCCCAATCCACCGAACGCCTCGCTAATAAGTCCAAAATGCCAATAGTTCGTCAATCATCGAATGTGGTGATGCCAAACCTCCTGCAGCCTGCCCTTGCCCTCTCAGAAAGCATCCTGCATCTTCACATCCTGCGCAGCAAGTTCCGCTCGGGCGGTACCCGCCGCTTCTGAGTCTTGCGTCCCCTGCTCTCTCACCGTCGCCTCGTCTGCGATGAAGCAGCCCAGTCCTGCAAACGCCTCGCCGAGAGCCCGCCTCGTGAACGCACCGACGTCGTACCCACCCGCTCCAATCAGCGGATCCTTTCGAGCATCCTGAAGCACATCCCACACATAATTGTCCTGAAGAGTGTAGTACTGTCTTCCCTCGAAACTGAGGCCACCGAACGGGTCGATGGGTGCTTCTGGCTCCGCCTTGACCTTGGTTTTCAATCCCTTGATCACCAGATTCGAGCTTCCATTTCCGTTTCTCGTCTCCGAAGCCGCCTGGAGTTGTTGTTGCCTCTGCTCGGCAGCTTGACGGTTCATCCGCTTCTTAAGCCCGGCACCGCTTCCAGCAGCAGCCACGTCCTCCGCGTCCTGTCCGGCTTCCAGTCGCCGTAGCATATCCTGCCTGTTCGCATTCGCATCCCTCCTCTCCTCGGCCTCTTCTCGTCTTGCTGCTTCTCTCCGCTGTTTCGCCTGTTCTCTCTCCACTTTTTGTAGTTTCGAATAAGACATGCTCTCCCTTTGCGCCAGACTCGCATTTTCCGCAATCTCCTGCTCATGTGCCTTCTTGTACGCATCGAACCGCTCGTTCGTCTTCTGCACGTCAATCTCATTGATCAGATTAAACGTGATATCCTCCACTTCATTCAAGTAATCGTTGTAGTCGCGCAAACTCTCAAACTCCTCTTCCCGCCGATTGAAGACTGCCGCCACATTCTTCCTGATATCCACCTCCCGCTCCACGGCGATGTCCTCAAAGGTCTGGGTTCGAAAGCGGTGTTTCCGTAGTGTCTGTTTGCACTTGGGAATCGGACAGGGTTGCGGGCCGTGGGAGAAGATGCGGTCCACGCAGGACTCGCACATTTTGTGATAGCATGCCGGGTTGACGAGGAAGCGGAGGGAGGCGTTGAGGTAGCGACTGGACTTGCAGACGGGGCATATTTCTGGGGTTTCAGTTAGTTCGTGGGATCGAGAGATGAGCAGTCGCATCGTGCTCGAGCTGATGCGTGGGAGGATTGCGAGTGCACTCTTACCATCTGATGGGTCGCCGCCGCCAGCTGCGCCTCCTGGTCTAGGCGGAGCTATGCGCGACATACTAATGAGCAGAAGCAGAAGTTCTGTAGAGGAACGTATTGCAAGTGGAGCTATGAGGGAGCAAGTATCGTAGCGTACTATCGTGTATGGTGGCGTTATCTGTCAGCGCTAGCGTGGTTTATCAGCACGCTAGCGTCGGCTTTTGAACGAGCCTTAGATGAAGACCATATCTCTTAAGCATACTTTATGTCCAGGTCGATTATGAAGCATCGGTGTGCGCATAAGTGACTCGAGCAAGCGTGGAGTAAGTGGTATCCTGACCGACGTTCAATTCAGTGAAGCTGGCCATTACGGCCATTGTGTGGTATGTATAATGTCTTATGTGCAGACCAGTCGACTCATGTATGAACAACCCTCCGCTCACCACATGCCGATCGAAGCATCTAGTATGCAGCCGTTGGAGACTGCATATATACCAGTCCTACACCCTGACAGCAGACTCAACAGGTGCGGCGTTGTCGCTCGGCACAGCAGCATCACCTCTCATCTCCGCGAAACTCGACCCCTTGTACGCTCCTCTCTCAAATGGCTTCATCCCAGTTAGACCGTACTTCTGGAACATAGCCTTATCTGCATCCCACCCAACAGCCTCTGTGGTCAGCATCTTCTCACCCGTGAACACGGCGTTCGCACCAGCGGAGAAGCAGAGGATCTGCTCAGCCTCACTCATAGTCGTGCGTCCAGCGGCAATGCGAATGATCGTTGCTGGCATGACCAACCGTGCTGTAGCAATCGTCCGGAGAATAGCATCAAACTCGATCCTCTTGCGACTCGGGTCATCTCCAAGAGGCGTTCCTTTGATTGGTACAAGTGCATTGACAGGGAATGACTCTGGATGTGCCGGTAAGTTGGAAACTGTGTAAAGGAGGCCGACGTGGTCCTCTGGCTTCTCTCCCAGACCAAGAATGCCACCGGAACAGACATTAATGCCGGCATTGCGAACATGCGACAGCGTCTGGAGACGTTCGTCGTACGATCTTGTCGAGATGACCGAGGGATAGTGCTCTCGCGATGTGTCGAGGTTGTGGTTGTATGCAGTGAGACCAGCGGATTTGAGCTCCTGAGCTTGATCAGAATCGATCATTCCGAGAGTCACACAGACTTCCATGTCCATGCCGCGGATACCCTCAACCATTGCCTTGACGTTCTTGAGACTGGTCTTCCTTCCACGCATGTCACGCCAAGCGGCTCCCATACAGAAGCGTGTACTGCCATTGCTCTTTGCTATCCGTGCTGCTTCGAGGACAGAGTCCACAGGAGACATCTTCGTAGCCTTGAGGCCCGTGTTGTAACGTGATGACTGTGCACAATACGAGCAGTCTTCACTGCATCCTCCCGTCTTGATGTTCATGAGCGTGCACATTTGCACAGCCGACGGCGAGTGGAACCGGCGGTGAAGAGTCCCAGCCTGGAAGGCCAGCTCCATGAGAGGAGTGTTGTAGATTTCGCGGATCTCATCCTTGGTCCAGTCGTAACGTGGAGCGCGGGCATTGACGGCATTCCACACCGCGTTGGTGGACTCTGGCGGAGGTGGAGGGGTAGCAGAGATGGGCGCGAAGGAGTCGTCCACGGGTGTGCTGAACGCACGTGTACACGTCGGCGATGCTGATGTTGAGGACCGCACGGAACGGACGGCAACGCGTCTGGAGAGGAGTGTCAGCGACATTGCGAAGAAAGGCGGCAGACTCGAATCTCGAGGGGATGCTGGTGAAGGTCGAACAGCGCAATGCTCAACACGGTCCCAGACTCCCAATCAAACCGATTGACAATTGCTGCCCCGCAATTGGTGAGAGATCTGCATGGCCGATCATGGTCCCACGACATACCAGCATTGACCACCGGCATGCTCCTCACCGCCGCCGACCGCCTCGACAAGTTCCGCGCCAGGGGGGGTTCCAACCTCACCTTTGAAACACTTCTATATCCGACCCCAAGCTGACATCCCCTTGAGACAATTCAACACGCCGCCCTATCCAGTATCTCCACTCGTGTGTCAAAATCAGGCACCGGGAACTTGGATGCGATGGCACTTCACTCGACAGCGCAGAAACACTGGCCGATATACCAGACTCCCCGGATCCTGGCCGAGTGCTCATCACGACCTACGGTCTGGCCCCCGAAAGCAGGTAATACGCGAGCTGAGGTCGCTGCTTCTGCGTCGGTGCGTTGTTTGCGATGTTCCTGTGGAACTTCCGCCAACGCATAGCCGCGGATCGGAAGGAAAGGGAAGGTGTCTTTTGCTCCCCGCCATTCGGTCCTGGCAGTATCACATCGCAATCGCTGAGCAATCTGCTCTTGCTTAAGCTGCTGGACTCAGTCTGCGGGCCCGAGTGTGTCTCCGCCCCCGGGCAAATTCGCAAGGCTACGCACAACCGCAAGCAATGACGCAGACCGCCCATCTGAGACAAACGACTTGTGACACGATGCTTCACGTGTTATGTGCACCTAATGTAATGTACTCCGCGGATCGGGATTGTCGTGAAGCCGTGTTTCTTCTGCGCTGTCTGTCGCGACCCGGCATTCGGCATGAGGGCACGATCGGAGAGGTCTGTAAGCCAAACCTGGACGTTGGCTTTTCGGAGTGGATCGAGAAGGTCGTCTCGCAAGGATACTAATCCTTCAGAGGCAACTGGAATGATGAAGGTAGTTGTGATGACCTGCTTACGTGTCAATGCCACGGCAACGTTGAGCATGTCATCATGCGTACTGCGCGCGGGGCGCTCGTATTCTCGTCGTGGTGCAAGGACGGCCAAAAATACGGTATTGACGTAACAATTAGTGCTTGAAACGAAGATGGAAAAGACATTCATGATGATCGAATTGACGATTCATTGCTAACAGACAATTTTAGGGAGATCGAACAGCTCGTTCACTTCACATCTGAGGCCGTGCTTGACCGCGAGTACCTTGAGCCCGTTAGAGAGCGCCTTTCTTTCATCAACCAGTACATCCTTGAAACACGCTTGTGATGAGTCTCATACGAAGATGCCAAGAAAACGTTTCTGCATTCACTGACAGCATGACGAGGCAAGGAATGCCTTCACTGCGTTGCTATCCTTGCCGATGCAAAGGCCAACGACCGAAACCAAGGACAGCTGCGAATAGCCACGATTATGCGACATTGCACGGATGCCGCCCAGAGCCTGCCACTTGGGATATTCCGACGAGCTCAGTCGAGAGTCTTTGTCTATAAGAATCAGCTCTCTTTCCCTCAACAATCCACTTCTCATCAGCATCCAACTTCCCACATCCGTTCCATCGCTATCTTTTCCACGCATAATCAACAACAGTCTCTCTTTCATCTCCATCTATCAATTATCAACCAAACAACCTTCCAATCCTAATATCAAAATGCATCCCTCTACCCTTCTCACTGTCCTCTCCGCCGCTGGCTTCGCCTTCGGTGCTGCTCTGCCAGGTGACGAGGCACAGAAGGCTCCTTCCTACGGTGGCAACAACCTTGGCACCTACCAGAACGGCAACCACGACTCGCACCACAACGGTCCCCAAGGCGAGGGTTGCAAGGATGGTCACTGCTCTTGGGGCTCTGGAAGTGGCAACACCGCGCCAGGCTACGGCAAGAATCACGGCGAGGGCTGCACGGACGCCTACTGCAGCAACGGTTCCGGAGTCGAGGGAAATGGTGGTGAGATTACCCACTATGGCGACCACCAGCACCCACCTGGCTACAAGGGTGGATACGAGAATGGCAACGGCCAGGGCTCTTGGGGCGCTGGATGCGAGGATGGTCACTGTGGTGCTGATGGCAGCTGGGGAAATGGTGGAAGCAACGGTGGCTACCCGAACAACGGAGGTAACGGCAACAACGGGGACAAATTCCAGTGCTCCGCGCCTCTCCAGAGCAGCCCACAATGCTGCGCTGTCAACGCGCTCGGACTCGCTACCCTCCCCTGCACCGCACCAAGTGTCGACCTGTACAGCCGTGAGGACTTCACTCGCTACTGCGGACAGTCTGGTGCCACCGCCCAGTGCTGTGTCTTGCCTGCTGTAAGTTGCCGATGCCCACAATATCAATACTTGTCTTCTCTTCTAACATCAATCCCAGGCTGGTGCGGGCCTCGTCTGCGAGGAGGTCAAGGCCAACTAAGGCTTTCTCGCAACCCCTCAACTCCAAGACGTTATCGGCCTTCGTGCCGCGGAGGCTAGCGTTGCACTGGATCATGCCAACGAATGGGTTCATCGCATTGTCATTCAGCAGAGTCATTTCTTGATTTAGGATACGCTTGCGCAAAGGTTGTCATTAATGAATAGATATATTGAGAACAATCTGTTGATTTTCACTTTTTCTGATCATCGTGCAGTGAAACGTCCGAGGGGTCGTCGTCCAGCGCGAAAAAGTACACTAACCCAAAAGGGAGCTTGCGTTTTCAAGGGTCCTCCGCCGATCCTTCTGCGAGTGGTGCTCTTTCCTCCGATCATACCTCGCTTCTTCTTTTCACCTCACTAACTGACTCCTCACTCGATCTCCTGGACACCACGCGGCATAATTCCTGCTTTGTCGACTTACACTCGATGGAACGGCATGACTGTCACGCACAGACAGGTCGCAGCAGGCAAAACCACCTGACAAAAACACCTGAAACAATGAATGGCTCAGACGGATGTTTGGAGTCCATTTGGGTCATCGTCATCTCGCTTCCGCTTCTATCTACAGACCAAGGATTACTGTCCTGGACTTTGGACCGCTGATTTGAACTTCTAATCTGGACTGCTTGCATCGTGTTCTCCGGTGTTTCTGTCGTCAGCTCGGCCTCACGTACCGCGCTGCTCGGAAGAGGGCAGTGCCGGTCGCCGGTGTCTTGAGGATCTCTATGAAGCATGAGCACAGCCGGTCGATAATTTGCGCAAGCCGGATCTCACGGCCATCGACTTGTCTCGTCTGAGAGACCTTGACGGCCGTCATGCAAGAAACGTCCAGGGCACCCTTCTCTTCGACCAACCATGGCCCTGTTTCTGCCACCGAGCATCGCCGACAAGTCTGAACCTCTCGCACATGTCGAACATCATTGACTGGCCCGGATGTTTCGGCCAGTCTTAACCTCCTCTTCGCATCTCCTTCTTGGCAAATACATTCGAGCCTCCATACGAGGATTTTTCGCTTGAAAGACTGCTCATTAGGGATCTTCACCGCTCGACGACGGCAAAATGAGCAACTCCGCCTCGTCAATGGACAACGTTGCCCTGCTGTAGTTGCTCATAGAACTGCTTGCACGGAGCCTCCAGGTACGATCCAGGATAGATGAAATTGATCAACACACTCCGGACCTCCTCCCACCGCCGGAGTTGCATCTCTTCCAGCAGTCCGGTAATGAGCTGGCCGAAGAAATGCACCGTCGACCCGCAGGTCACGCTGATGATGAAAATGGCCCATAGAGCCGCCTCGGGCGATTTTGGCTCGCGCAACGCATTCTGGTCCAACGTCGTCACTTCCAACCACGCTGCTTGCAAGCCCCATGCGTACTTCTCATCCTCGGCGAATTTCGAGCCTTCCGTCTGTTGGCCTTGAACGATGGTCAGGCAAGCACAAGCTATCCGCAGATGTCCTTGTATTGGATGTGCCGGGGGCGCTGTCACGTTCGGTAGGTATGAACCAGCTTCGGTCATCACAATATCAAAGAGCAGCTGATTCAAGCGACGGTCCACGCCCGGACTGCCAAAATCGAAGCAGGCGGTGCGTTGCAACTGTTGAAGAAAGGTGTCGGACAAGCGCACGCGCCTTTCCAAGGCCGCGAAACCCTTTGGTAATGCTGCAGGAAGCTTGTTCCCAACGAAGAGCCCACCTGAACGCTCTGATCGCGGTTTCGTGTCTTCGTTGCCGGTGAGTGCGTTGCCCGCTTGCGCGATCGCATCACCGGCTGACTCCAGCGATGGCATCGCTGCGGAAGCTAAAGCGGCGCCGGCAGCAGCGAGCGAAGCTGCCGACAATTGCAACACATTCGTAATCCAATTAACGAGCGGTGTGAGAGCGGTTTCCTTAGAACGGTCACTGGTCCATGGTTGCGGAGGAGGCTGTGCGTATGGAAGATATGAGGATTGACTGCGTTGTCGTTGGTCGTGCTGATATTGCTGACGAGGATTCGCAGATTGCGCATCTGGAGCCAAGCTAGGAGTAGATCTCGAGGCACTGTCTGCTGGCGTTTCTCGCTGGAATCTGTCCTCACGATTTCTGGCTCTGGTTTCTCTGGATTGCGCAGCACTTGCTCTCGCCGCTTGTGCTCGGACTATTCGACGACTGGCTTCCGAATGTCGCCCTCGCTCCGATACTATAACCAGAGGAGGGTTTCGGGTTGGTCGGTCAGAGCCTGGTTGGCTTTGCGACGCATCGCTATCCGTTTCCTGACCAGATGGCATGGTTTGTAATTCATATGGCCGTCGCACGGTATTCAAGCCGACAATAATCCGTGGATTCCAGGCTCCTTTCTGCTCATACACGATGACCACTCGTCAATGTTCAGTGAGATTCTTTTCTTTTGTGGCGGCAATGGACAGACAGGCTGATGTATCAGTGACTGCGCGAAATGGGACAGTGCTCGAATCTAGGTCGAGGCGTGTCCTTGTGGCCGAGACGTGGCTGTGGTGGCGAGCGACGCCTTCTGCAGCATCGATCGATCGATTGATCGTAGGAGGGATCTGCAAGGAACAAGACGAATCGCTACAATGCAGAAGAGATGCGGGTCGTATTTCACTTCCCCGAACTCCCCAGGTGCAATCGGGTTCTTTGCTGAGAACTTGAGAAGCCGGTGATGATGAACGATGCACAGATGGGTAATGTCGAATATGAGACAAGCCACTGCAACGTGTTTTACGATGGCTTCGAGCTAATCAATGGCAGACCCACGCCGACTGCAGCCGGGGCCTTCAGTATGCGGCAGAAAGGCTTGCCGACTTGGTCATTCATAACCATTCTTCGAAAGCAGCGCCACAGGCTCGTCCGGGAGGGCCACCCAGAAAGTGACATGTCGCCTGCTTCCAGTACTTTGCAGCACCGAAGCCTTTGACGCTTGAGGGTAATGCAGTAACAACATCACGCAACCATGACGCGGTGGAACTGCGGGGTCTGATGCCAGCATTTACATCACTTCGGACAGCTTTGATACATGGTCGGCGCAGTTGAGTTCTTGCTCGCAGGAAATAGCATTCCAATAGGAGAAAACTACTCCGGTCCGCCCGTTGCCCTCAACTGGCATTTGCATCACGCTACCGGAGCTGAGGGCCGCGTCCGACAAGCATGTGTGATCGACACTGGTACCCCAGCTGCCAGAATGCACGGCACCGAGGTTGTCATGACGTCGAGATTAACCGCTCCCTTAGAGGCAGGTAGGTCTCGAAACGTTCCACAGACCAGTGTATATCGCAAAGAATACCCTTCATCATGATGGAGATCGATCCCGCGTAACTGCATACGCGGTGGATACCCTGTCTGCATTTCGGGACCCTCAGAGGAAATGCCCTAAGTTCCAGTGGGTACCGAGTCCGGGCACTCGTGATGATGAGCGAGTGCAGACGAGGTTGTTTCACAAGACGAAGATGACAGCAGAACGTACAATTGCACATGCTGATATCGGCAAGCGCATTACCCAGCATTCGGAATTGCAAGCTTCGATTTCAGCTCACAATCGGCATAGTCCGACTCTTCATCTGACCTTGGATTGTTCCCCCCTCCCGCCCTCCCGGTCCCAAGGCGGGGGATTGAAACGACCCCAGGTTTGAGATGGTGTCGTGGGGAAGGAAGCTCCTGCACAGCTGTGCTGATTCAAGCTGTCTACACCATCTTCATCGACAACGTTTCTTCTATGAACAGCATTTCTTAAACTCAGCATACTGTCGTGCCAGCCGTCCCGCCCGGTATGTACGCAGTCATAGCAGCCCTGGCGGCGAGCCTGCTGGTCGGCTCTGCCACCGCCTCGAACCTCGCACCTCCCGTCTTACCTCTGATCGTTCGCAATCCATATCTCTCCACTTGGCTGGCCAATGCGAGAGATGAACCATGGACCGAATGGCCCATGTTCTACACCGGAAGCTCTCTAGGCCTGTCCGTGCTGGCCTCATCGCCTGATAGCTCGACTGTATATCCGCTCCTCGGACGAGCTCACGACTCGCTGGACGAGAAGAGCTCGCACTATACCATCGCCTATCCGAAATACTTGGGTGCTCAGTACGATGCCTCCACCACCAATTTGACGTACAGCATTTCCTCTGGCACATCGGGCAACGGCAGCGTCCAGGTCGTGCTGTCTTTCCTCTCGCCGATCACTCCGACTTCCACTCTTCGCCAGTCTATTCCCGCGAGCTACCTGTCCATCCATGTTCAAGGAAGCCTGGACATCAATCTGTACGTCGACGTCAACGGCCAGTGGGTCAGCGGTCATCGAGGTTCCAAGATCGAGTGGAGACTACACGAAAGGGAAGAGAAGGAGAATGCAAGGCTCAAGACATGGAGAGTCAAGAGGAGGGACGAAGTGCACTTCACGGAGATTGGAGATCAAGCGGAATGGGGCACACTACACTTCACTGGGCCTGCCAGCGCTCATCACGAATGTGGCACGTCTGCACGACTCCGACACAGATTCGCGAGAAATGGAACGCTGAAGAATGCGGTGGACCACCACTTCCGCTCGATCATGGACGAGGAGCCTGTCTTTGCTTTCAGCAAGTCGTTCAAGTTGGCCTCGGACAGTGGGAGTGACAAGGAAGACAGCGTGCTGTTCACCATCTCCCACATTCAGGACCCGGTTACTCAGTTTGCGTCCGCGAGAGGGCTGACTTTGATGAAACCGCTTTGGAAATCGTACTTCAGTTCAAACGAGGCTCTCATTAGCTTTCACTACGAGGACTACAAACATGCGCGAAGCCTGGCCGAGGACTATTCTGCACGCGTGGCCAAGGATGCGTACGCCAGTGGAAGCGACAGCTACAGAGACATTGTCCAATTGAGCGCCAGACAAGTCTTGGGTGCTACGTCGTTCAGCGGATCTCCAGACAACCCAGTCCTATTCCTCAAGGAGATCAGTTCCAACGGCAACTGTCAGACTGTCGATGTGATCTTCCCTGCATTCCCATTCTTCTTGTACACTAATCCGAGGTGGCTGGCATACCTGCTAGAGCCACTCTTGGAGCACATGCTGAGCGGGCAGTATCCCAATGACTATACGAGTAGGTCACTGTTCAGTTGCATGGCGCAAGACATGAGGCGAATGCTGACGATGGCTAGTGCACGACCTCGGAACACATTTCCCGAACATGACGGGCCACGCAGATGGCAACGACGAATACATGCCAGTCGAGGAGTGTGGCGACATGCTCATCATGGGACTTGCGCTCGTCAACAGTCTCTCCTACGATTCTGAGGACAAAGCACAGTCTCCGTGGAGTGCACTTGGTATGCCCGTGGATGCCGCCGCGATCGAGTCGTTGGCGGAAGGAGCTACGCCGTTCTCGCTGCCGAGTATTCCAGCCACTCGCGATGGCATCTTCGGTCTTGACGATCAGTGGGGAGGAGCGACTGCTTCACACCAAGCGAAGAAGTGGCTGACAAGGAGCTATCCTCTATGGAAACAATGGACCGGCTATTTGGTCGACTACTCACTCTATCCCAGCAATCAGCTCTGCACGGTACGTAATGCTGGACTCACAGGCACTCTTGAACCCAATTCTGGGACACAAGCTAACACTCATCGTTCGCTATGAAGGATGACTTCGCAGGCTGGCTTCCACTGATGACGAACCTCGCGCTCAAAGGTATCGTTGGCATCAAAGCAATGAGCGAGCTCGCAGAAGTCCTCGGCGAGTCCAAGGATGCCAAGTACTACCGCAACATCAGCGAAACCTACATCAAAGAGTGGGAGGTCCAAGGCATGAGCCGAGATGGCGGCCGAGCCAAACTCGCGTACGACTGGTACGGCAGCTGGACCACGCTCTACTCCCTCTACGCAGATGCGATTCTCTGCTTCCACCCGACGCTCAACGCCACCCCAGCCGCCGTGGAGATCAATGGACGCCAAGGTCCACAGAAACCGCTGCTTTCTGGTGGTCACAAGGATAAGGATAAGGAGAACTTTATCCCGAACCACATCTATACTGCGCAGTCTCGCTGGTACGAGACTGTGATGCAGAAGTATGGCTTGCCTCTTGACAGCAGGCATCTATACACCAAATCAGACTGGGAGTTCCAAGCAGCTGCAGTGGCCGGCAAGAAGACACGATCTCAGATCCTCAATCGGGTAGCAAAGTGGTTGAATGAGACGGAGATTGATCGTCCATTCACGGATCTGTACAAGACTGAAGGCGATGGAGGGTTTCCCGGGCCGAACTTCTTCGCTCGTCCGGTCATTGGAAGTGAGTAAACTCCAGGGCAGGAAGCCGTAACAGCATCTCCTGCTCCTACATCGCGATGCCAAAAACTTTGCTAATCTCCTCCGCCAGGTCATTTCGCTTTCCTGACACTTGAGAGGGCTTGCAACGGGAAAGCGAGTGCTGCTTTCGATTACGAAGAGTAGCGAAATCGCGGTGAGGGTCACTTTGGATTGGCGTGAATGGAAGTCTTCGATTCTTGACAGCCGAAACCATTACGTACAAGACCATAGCTTCACACTCTCAATCCAAGGCCATTGACTCCAGGTACAACAATTCAGCGCAAACGCAAAGGCGCAGTCAATTCCAATCTCACTCATCAATCGTTTTGTTCACACGCCGTCCCATTGCGCGGAGGCAGACCGGGATAACGTAGGGCACGAAGAAGAGCGCGTAGACGCTCAGGCGATTGTCGTAGTCGCCTTGACCTGTCTCCATGTCTGACGATTTGCTTCTATTAGTTCTGATGATGATGGAGGTGAGGTGCTGAAAATGTGCCGTCCACGTTCATCGACCGCTGAGTCAGCAAACCCAGTCGACCGTGCCGGCAGTGTGAACGTCGTTCCTCCGCCATTGAAGCTCACAGATCCTCGCAACCACTCTGTGCCAGCTCTTCAATCATGTCGTCTGGATACGGTCTGACTGGAGGTACGTCGAACCGTGTTTTCAGCTCTCATGCGCTCCGCCCGCGCTCCGAACAGACCCTGCGAAACCCCGAAGCGACCACATGCTAACATCAGCTCTTCTCCCCTCTCACAGGACCTTCGCGCTGCTTCCCTTACTGGCAAGAAGTCCTCGCCTGCTATGTCGTGAACACATCCGCCGAAGACGACTCTGGCAAAGCCAAGTGCCAGCCTCCTCTTCAGGATTACTACGAGTGCTTGCACCACCGCAAAGAGGTAGGCCAATTTCCCCAGTGGACACCGAGAAGAGAAAGAAGGAGAGGAGAGATCGGAATCTGAGGATACGCATACAAGAGCACTTGCTAAGACCTGAGTCGCCAGGCATCCAAAATCATCGCCCTACAAGCCGCGTACCGAAAACGCGAAGCCGCGACACCGAGAGACAACGCGCCGAGCGCCGGCGAGATCAGGAGTTTGGGACTGTTGGAAGCAAGTGATGCGGAGAAGCAAGTGACGCCGGCGAAGCTATTGGCGACGAAGGGAGCGAAGGCATGAGGAGGTGGAGATCGGGAGCTGGGAGCTGTAGATATATCACGGAAGGGGAAGGATGAAGTCATGTCACCAACGCTCGATGAGACACCGATTGGACGGGAAGCCTGAGGATGTGGATGATGCGGCGAGTGTGTCTGGTCAGCTGGAGGCCACATGAGAATACAATCATGCGATGTCTACCAACCTCCCATGCTCGCCCTTCACGAATGAAGCCCAGCGCCCGATTCTCCCGGCGCTCTTGTCCTGCACAATCTCGAGCACACCAGCCATCTCCACAGGCCGTCGCTGTCCCATCTCACCTTCCTCCAACGCACCAGCCGTCCGCCTCGGCTGCTGATGAAGGTACATATGCAGGTCCACCAAATACCCCAGCCCAAGACCCAGCACGGGACGAATGGTGCACGACTTGAAGATGCTGAGCGTCTCTTCATCGGTATTGGACTTCGTCATTGCGGTGCTGAGAACCACTGTGCACAAGTCGTGTGTTCGTGTCAAGTGGCCTAGCGATCGAATCAGTGCTGAGAGTAGTGCTTGGCCTTGCGGATAGTTGCTCTTGATGATAGGTGCTGTGACGTGGGTGATGTTGTCGATGATGAGCAGTCGAGCAGGCGGCCGGAGGTCAGCAGGCTTCTGTTCTGATTCTGCTTCCGACGGCTTAGCGTCTCGAACAGGTCTATCGAGCATCTCGTCGTCTTCGTCTTCGCTATCTGCAATCGTGGCTTTGGGTGGCCTCGACGCCTCATCTTCTCTGTCCAAAGGTGCAGGCCTCGCCTCCAACGTATCTCGCACTTCATCAACAGCCTCCGTCAAGCCGACAAAGTCGAACACCTTGCTGATCTTCAGTCGATGCAGCACTTTCAGCGCTTCTTGCTTATCCTTCAGTAGGACCTCGATTTGCTGAAACAGGCCCCGCACATCGAACGAGAGCGTGCTATCTATCACCGTAGCGGCGGCGTTCGGATCGCCGGTCAGATGTGACGTGAGCAATTCTTGGACGATGTCTTTGGATCCATGGTCGGGCTCGGATGTGATGCATGATATTGAGCCGAAGTCGAAGCCTCCGTCGAGTGCATCGTTGATGGCTTTGACGCCTGCGACTAATTTTCGTCTTTTGCGTGGCGGTTCTGTTTGAGATCCTTTTGCAAAAGTTACTTTGTGTGCTAGCCAAATGCTTGATGCGAGGATTGGAGCTGCCGAAGTCGCCATGCTGATGATGTGATGGCTGCAGGTTGAGTTTGGACGGGTAACATCTCGTGAAGTTTGGCTTTCTTGCTCCTGCCTTTTCGAGACAGAACATCACGACAAGCACTTCAGGCGGAGGACAAGATCTCACTTTTGGAGACAGAACATCACGACAAGCGCTCCAGACGAAGGACAAGATGGCAGAGCTGTACAGAGGCTTTTCATCACAACGAATGGCTATGATAAATTGAGCGTGATGGCATTAGCTATACTACATTAAATACCTGCAAATATTCGATTATCAACCTTTGAATGCCTTGTTAGTTTCGGCCTCGAATGCTTTTTCGCTATGTTGCACACCAAGATTGTCTTTGTACTGCGCAATAATGCTCTCATCCACAGTCTCGTCGAACACGTCGACCTCCGTGGTAGCGAACTTCCTCGCGCTGACGCCGCGTTCGAACAGAAGATCCAGCTCGGCAAAGGTACGTCCTCGTGGTTCGGGCACTCTAAAGTACGTATACAAGATGCAGAGCGCGCAGCTGCCGGCCCAGAACTGAAACGAGATGTTAGCGAGGCTATCAGCAGAAGGTGTGGTTGGCGGAGCACTTACGAGGCCAGCATAGTTACCCCAATCCCAAGCGCTTGGGTTGACCATGTAAGGAGTAAGGACGGAAGCGATAATTCCGACCACGATGTAAAGGGCTCGTCCGAGCACAACGGTCTTGATCTGGAGACGACGGGTCGAGATTTCAGCGACGAGCGAGTAGCAGACAGTGCCCACGGTGAGCTGGTATACAGCGGCCCACACGATCCTGTGAACATTGTCAGTATGAGTCCAATGCAGCACAGCCAATTTCATGACGCACATCATACTACCAGTGGCCAGACCGGCAGCTTCACGCTGCGAATCTGGAGCCAAGCCCAGCAGTCCCATGATGAGCAGCATGGTGAAGAGTCCGCAAAGACCGTACAGGTAAAGGCTTCGACGTCCAATGCCTCGCGACATGAGGAACCACGAGCCGATCACACCGACGACGTTAATACCGTATTGTCCCATTGCGAAGTTGTAAGAGTTCGTCTCGCTCACGCCGGAGTTGGTCAGGAAATAAGTGCTGTAGTTGGAGAAAGAGTTGCCGGCCAAATTTTGGATCGCCCATGCCATGCAGACAATCTCAGTCCGGCGGAGATCGGTGCCCTTGAAACAGTCCCAGTACGAAGCTCCGCTGGTAATCTTCTCCTCGAGCGCAGTCGTGTGGGTCATCATAGCGACCGTCTCGTCGGCATCAAAGTCGGTCTCACGGTTTAGACTAGTCAGACGCAGGAGAGACTTCTTCGCCTCTACGAGCTTGCCCTTTCGGACCAGCCACCACGGGCTCTCCGGAGCGAAGAAGACACCAATCATCAAAGGAACGGGCCACATCCATTGGAGAGCGTACGGAATGCGATAAGCCCATTGATCGTTGCGATTAACCATTGCTCGGATGACTCCAATCGCGATGAGCTGGCCGTAACCCCAGCAAGCGTTGATGTAAGTGGTGAGATATCCTCGCAGCGCGACCGGGCACACCTCGGATGCGTACGTGATGCATAGAGTCTGGAACACTCCCCATGGAATACCGCAGAGAATCTCAGCGACCAAAAGTTGCTCAACGGTATTGGCAGTGAAGAAAATGGCAGTGAAAGCGATGATCATCGCCAGACACGAGATGACCGTCCATCTGTAGCCGAAGCGTTCGCTGACGAAACCGTTGAGCAGCAGACCGATGATCTCGCCGCAGTTGGCACCATTGCTGAGTCCTGATTGCCAGGGGGCAGGGACCTGGATATATGTTAGTCGAACTACGAATCATTGCCCGTAAACCTCGTCTTCGGCGGCTTCATTCGTTCGCAACGGATGTCACACAACTCACCTCGAATTTGCCAGGCGAAACCTCCTCGCCAAACTTCCTCTTGAACGAGTCGAACGCGTAAAAATTGTTGATCAGCGCAACATCGTACCCTTCCATGGCGATGCAGGTCGAGATAATCACAGACCACATGATCGCCTTTGGATACAGCTTGATGCCCTGGATCAGAGACATGCTGTGCTCATTGTCGGACGCCTTCTTGGCATCGATCACAGTTTGCTTCGTGGAGTCGGTTTGCTTCAATTGCTCATCCGCAGTGAAATGGAGTGGATCGCCATGCTTCTCGTTGTGGTGCTCCCGCACCGGCGTTGTCACGTTGTGGTCGGCCATGGTCGCCTTGAGAAAGTCTCAGAGAGTGCGCGCGAGCGTTGAGGGTGGTGAGAAGAGGGAGATGAGATGGAGGAGGCGACATGCAGAATCTTTATGTCCATGGCTTTCGGTCCAGTTCCCGCGACCTGGTCGGCGGTCGCGTGGCTAACAACGGTGCGGAGTTGTGATTCCATACGCCGACATGGGTTCGTTCTTCCGTAGCGCAGAGAGTGATTGGGTGAAGCAACGCACTAGGATCAACCCCGCACCGAATCTCCGCATTGCCCCACGAAGAGATCCCGTCAATCACCGTCTCCTCTACGGCTTGCCTTTCCGAGGACATCAAGAACATCGCAAAGGCCGAACATTTCTCCGCGAACCTGTTCACTTGGAGTTGGATTGGGCTGATTGAACTTGACCGGAAAAACACGGCGCTCCGAAGCACGGGCCATGTAAGTGAGTGTCGATGGTCAGATCATGCCACCAAGGTGACCACGATACAGCAGGGATCAGAGGTATTGCGTTCATTGCATGTGCGTCGGTGTATCGCGTGAATCGTGCTTTCGAGAATCTGCAGTCAACTTCTTCCTTTCCGTGCCGTCATCTATAGCCTCATTTGCCGAGGCGGGAAATATGCAATTTGTAGATGCAATAATGTACAAACCCAACGCCAGTCCTGCCTTTATTAGTCAACCGCTCAAGACGCTGACCATCCTTCCTGGCCGTGGCACTTGTCTTTGTCTTTGTGATCAACCCACTCCTGGATCCTCTCCGTGAGCCACCAAGCTTCCGTGCCTGTTTGCGCCGACCCAATCCTCACTTTATCGCCGATTGAGCAGCCAGTGGGTCCAACGGCGTACTGCTTACAGTCGTCCTTAGCCAGACACGCATTTCGACAATTCTCTACTGAAGTGTCCTCGGAGATGAGTTGTTCAGCGGTGTTGTTCCAGCCCTTCCGGCCCTCAGCGATGGCGGGCTGGACAAACAGCTTGAAAACGTCTCTGTGATGCAGCACGGGCATAGGAGGCTCCCTCCAGGCCGTAAGTGTTGACTCTTTCTCGGCCTCAATCAGGACACGCTGAGTGAAAGTCTGTTCGAACTTCCAAAATTCTCGCACTTCATCCGGCGTGAAGTGGTGGTATGATAAAGCAGGGCGGCACCAAAGTTTTCCATGTGGATCATTCCCTCCATCCCAGTCCATCTGATCGTAGAAATTTCCACCCTGAATCATCGGGTACGTGGCAGTAACGCGCACTCCGGCCTCATCCAACAATTTTCCAAGCACAGCGTCTCCGGCCCAATGGCCGGCAAGGATATCGTTCCATCGCTGCGTTTCCTTGTTGTAGGACTCGGCGGCTTTCTCCAGAGCCGGCTTTGAGATGACGAAGCTGGATCCGCCGTGACCGAATATGTCATTGCCGATCATGACCTCGCTGCCAAAGTATGAGGCCTTTTCGGGATCTAATGTGGGCAGCCATTGCAGCAATGAAGACCAGACCACGTACGTATCCGGTTCTACGAACACGTACCACTTCATATCGGGATACATATGTAAGGTTTCATTCGCCACTGCGACAAGACTGGTCAGCTTCCATGTTCACACAGAACATGTGGTTGCCAAGATGTGTTGGTGATGGACTCACTTGGTAGAAATTTCCACTTATCCAAGCGCCAGCCTGCATTGTCATTCTTGCCCACAGGTCCGCTTTCGACTGAGACCGCCCCAGAGAGTTCAGACTCATTCAGCCCTTCGCGACCGACCTCGCGAATATGCCGATAGATCTCGAAATCTTTATTCGTGTCCTTGATCTCGGGGTTGACATTGGACAGAGCATCGTGAACTGGATATCCCAGGAACGTTTCGTTGTAGTCCGAGAAGATCACCAGGTTCTTGAAGCACTTGAATGTTGTTTCAGTATGAGCGGGCAATTTGTCTTTGATTTCCGTAGCGCCGGTTCGCATCACGACGAGGATGTCCTCGGCTCCTGGTAGTAATTGGCATGGAGGATTTTGAAGCAGCTCCAAGGGACCCGAAAATGTCCCCATGTCAAAATGTATAGCACTTGGACCGAATCCATACAGAGCGAGCAGAAGGAAGGATGCGACTCCCGCGATAATCAAGAGCTTCGCGGTGCCCGGCGACGGAGTCACTAGGATCATTGTGAGGCGGGTTTCAAGGTCGTCATCGATGTCGCCAGGGCGGGGAGGTGATGTCCGAGAAGAAGGGAAGGCAGTCGCGCAGAGAATTTGGTATTAGAAATTGAAAGTAAAGTCCAGCATTCTCAGTTTCTCGCCGGCGCGCAGGTCAGGCATAGAAGACATCTTGCCTGCCGATGGCACGGTCGCTAACGCGAAAGGAGAATTAACAAGGATAGGCACGAATCTGACCCGCAGCATGCGCGGCCCGAAGAACCTGCAGAATCGCGTCTTCAAGCTGTTCAGCTCAGCTGGAGCGTGTAGGTTGTAGCCTTCTCTCGAAAAAATTGGACCTGCATGCGCTGCGAGTGAATGCAACGCCGGCGGGTCAGAAACACCACCCGGCGACTTGGATCATCGATACTGCATCATATATGGTGAGACTGAGCTTGCCCGAATCCGAATGTGAAGCTCAGCCCAAGAACCCTGACCTAGGTATTCTACGTGCCAACGCCCAACGCCCTCGGGGTGCACGGCAGCAGATCTCGAGAAGGGAGCCTCGCAGACCGAACCCGACGCCGGCGCTGAGTTCGTGGTGTGCCAGATACCGGAAAGGGTCACCGGCACGATCGTCCGGTCCCACCTCGCCGCCGGCCGGAGCCACCTCCTCGCTTGATGACACACAAATAGATCGGCGGGATACGGGAGGGCGTTCGTTTGGTCAAACCTTGCGATTAATTGAACAAGTCTCTCCATGCTAGCAAGAAGAGCTTCGTTACAAGCCTCATTATTTTAGAATTGCTATGGTATGAACAAAGTGCACCCTGAGCGCCAACTTTGGAGAAGTAACGCCTAGCATACTGTTCCATGCCATTGCCTGTATCCTGTTTGCGCTTGAAATCTAATCATGTCTTCGTAACCACATCAGCCATGGCTCTGCACTCGAAGCCATCTGTCGTTTGGCCGTTCGACAGTGGCGCCCGTCGACTGCTGCACCGAGCAGATATCGCTCGGTCAGTCGCTATCATCCAGCCCGCAGTAGCCAGGAGCTGGGCACGCTGGCGACGGACTCATGTGTATTTGCCCTGAACACCAAAGGGTATGAAAATTAGCGATGCTTGCACAACAAGGCGACGAGCACGGGGTAGCCTAAGACGTTATCGAACGCCGCAGGCCTTTTTGAAGACTCACAATATTTGGCAATCTTGCCCCTGAAGGGCCGACTGCTCTCGTCATACTCTGGATGCGATATCTCCTCTTTCAATATCGACTTTCGATCTCCAGTCTCGAGAAAGTGAAAAAATTGTTCCGTGATCTTCACATACTGCAGCACGCCTTGTCGAGCGTCAATGGTAGATCCCGTCGTCCAAGCCAACAACAATGGCTCGATGAGAGGAGCGTCTGTGACTGAGGGATGAGAGGTCTCCTTTGCCGTGACGAACCAGGCGTACTTCTTCTTCTCGTCGATGATTTTCCGCACGAGGTCCTTGACAACCTCGAAGTGTGGTCTGCCTTGAAATATTGAGTGCTTCGCCGACCAGGACTGGGAGTGCACAACCACGACCGGCACGTCAATATCGTCGTTCAAAGGTCCCGATTGCTTGCCTGGGTCAAAGATCACGCCTCCAACGAACGGCAATCGTTCCGAGGGTGCTCCTTTCAATGCTTGTAGCGCCAAAGTAGCTCCGTAGCTGTGTCCCGCAACGACCATGCGCTTTGTGTTCAATCTTCCTCTCCACTTTGCGAGGTCTGTTCCCTCCTTGCGAGGATTGTTCCGAAACACTTCTGCACCTCGCCCATCGTTGAGCATGTGTAGCACTCTCGCCGTCTCTTCAACCTCTGCCTGCCGAAACGCCAATTGCAACTCTTTGTATTTCGGCGTGTCTGGTGTCGGCTCCAGCTCGCCCGCCTCGTAGTGGAAGACGTCCCTCGACTTGCCATCCGGTGTCATTATCGTCGTCCCTGGTCCGGAGCCATCTCGGTGCTCGACTGCTGCAACGATGAATCCGCGAGAGGCAAGCTCGGAGCAGTATTGCGAGTACTGCATTCTCGAACTTGCCATACCATGTGACATGACGATGACTGGGAACTCTGGCAAACCATAGTCGTCCAGTGGGTGCTCTGTCTCGTAGTCGCGGTAAGTCTTGACCGTACCATGAAGCGGAGAGTCAACCTCTACTGGAATAATTGTTGATCCAGCGAGCATCCACAGCCCAAAGGTGAAGACGCTGTCCGTAAGCCAATTGCTCATCTTTGCAAATCGTGCATATCCTTCGCCGGTTAATGAAATGGGCTTCGGAACCCAACTATGCTGTGGCCCTCGTGAAGGCGCATCTTTGACAGCGGGATAGTAGAGGGCGAATAGCACCGTCTCGATTTCGAAGGCCGGCCTGCCCGTTGCTTTGAATACAAAATCATCGATTCGTCGTCGTTCGCAGGGCGCTTCAATGTCTATTGTCCCGACGTCAAACTGTCCGGAAGGCTTGGGAAGCTTTGAGCTGAGCAAAGGCATTGAGAAGAGCATGCAATAGAGGAAGTAAAGGGCGAAGATCGAACAGCAGACGTATCTCGCGGGCCAGCGCGGATGAAGTATGGAGGAGAGCCGCGCCATTGCTGGTTGCGAAGTTTAAGTGTTCCAGTTGTTACATCGCGAGTATTCCATCATCGTTCCAACATTGCGGTTCGGTCGCGGACCCCTGCGGCAATCGCGCATCAGCGGCGACTTTAAGCTACACGGGCCGTTGCTTGCCGTTCTTCACAGGGACAACTCGGGGAGCTTGACATTTATGACAGGAGACCAAGGTAGCTACTCAGCAAGTAATGGAAGAACAATAGATATGGAATGTCAATGCTGGACGTCGCGTTGCTGAATCTACGAGCTAATTCACGACGAGGCTGTTCCCGGTTGTTTTGGTCGCAGCTTCAAGTTCAGACGAGTTTCAGATCTATCCGATGGATTGAAGACAGGCAACCCAGAAGTATTTCCGCCATACTCCTAGCTTTACCAGTGTCGGCCTGTGGTATTGTCATGCCATGCCATGCCATCCCGAGCCCGTCTGCCATTCCTCCTTCCGTGTTCCCTTCTCTGACGAGTGAACAGGGTCCTGACCTTCGCTAGGAGGTACATTGGGCCAGTATGGAAGCTGCTAGCGAACGAAGTGACCCGAGCTTTGATCGCTACGATGCCGGTAAGATATCTTCACTACCACGGCAGGTATCACTCCTCCTAGCTGCCAAGCTGCATGCGGTAAGTTCATAGCTAAATCTGATTCGTTGTCGAGAAATACAATCATTTCCTTGCAGTTCAATTTGGTCGACTAGGGCGGTTCACCTGAGTGGGCTGTGCGGATGCTCTTGTCCAGATGTCGTGAGTTTGTAGTGATATTGCGGCACTGACTGTACATTGGCTGTCTCCAGCAGTCCCCAGCCGACGAATATGTAAGCTGGCCCATAATCCGCCTTGTCTCCGGTATTCATAATGGACGTGTGCCACGCAACGCGGTCTTGGTCCACCGCAGTAGACGTATCTTTGCAATAGCTCAAGATATCAAATATCCCGGTGCGTCTCCAAGGGCTGGGTCGTCCTGCTTTAATTCGCTTCTGGTATCATATCCCATTCCCGGCTCTTTCACTTCTCGATTTTGACCACTTGCGCCAATTCCTTCTTCACGGTGGCCGCAGCATCCTTCGCCGCGTCCCTCGGAATCGTCAAGTCCGGCACCGACGAGCCATTGTTCCCATTCGACTTCGTCTCGTCTCCCTGAAGCGCAATGTGCTGCATAACAATCTTGAGAGCCTCATCGTAAGTCTGAGCCTCTCCGCTTCGGAACAGCTTCTCCACGTAATCGCGGAGCGCCTGCGACCAGCCTGCTTCGTCTAGGCGTTGTTGGAAAGTGCTTTGTATGCGCTTGATGCCGCCGTTCTGGAGGAGAGCCATGGTGATATTGTCCTGTGTCGAGGGATTGTAGCCGGACGTCGCTCCGTTTACGGCGACCTTAGTCTTGTCATCGCCCGCCATGGTGAGGTCTTGTCGAATTACGATCCGCTCGTCTGTGGAAGACCGCTCCCAAGAACGTCTTTGTTCGAATTCAAGGACTGAAGGAGAGAGCTATCGAGCTGAACCTACGTCAGGTCTGACTAAGCCGTCCAATTTATCCGGATCTGAGCATGAAGCTCCAGATGACACGAAGAAAGACAACCTAAGTTGGAGCACAAGTCACAATTGCATGACATTTCCATTGTAATGTGGCACCTATTCTGCACAAACCCAAAAACCGGTACCTATGCGTCGATCAAGTTCTCCTCCTCACCATTCTGCGGCTTGGACGCCTCTCCGTTCTCCTCTCCATTGTCCCGCGTATCCTTGCTGCCCTTCTTGGACTGCCTCTGGTAGTACTGATCCAAGACCTTCTTAGGGATACGGTTGAGGAGTTCCTTGGGGTAGATGCGAAGCAACTCCCATGCCTGATCCAGCCCGTCGAAGATGGAACGCTTCTCGTATGCGCCTTGGCTGATGTACGTCTTTTCGAACTTCTCCAAGAATTCGAGGGAGAGCTTGTCTTCACTGCTCAGAGCCTCCTCTCCGACGACAGCCTTCATACTGGCGGCGTCACGACCGATGGCGTACTTGGCGTAGAGCTGGTTGGAGACATCGGAGTGATCCTTGCGAGTGTGACCCTCGCCGATGGCGGACTTCATGAGACGCGATAGAGATGGCAAGACGTTGATCGGTGGGTAGATACCCTTGTTGTGCAGCTCGCGATCGACGAAAATCTGTCCCTCGGTAATGTAACCAGTCAAGTCGGGAATTGGATGTGTGATGTCTGAAGTATGTTAGTTGTGAGTTTACGATCGATGCATGAAATGACATACCGTTGTTAGGCATGGTCAAAATAGGGATCTGAGTAATAGATCCATTGCGTCCTTGCACACGACCAGCACGCTCGTAGATAGTCGACAAATCAGTGTACATATAACCAGGGTAACCACGGCGACCAGGCACTTCCTCTCTTGCGGCCGAGACCTCACGCAGAGCATCACAGTATGAAGTCAGATCCGTGAGAATGACCAAAACGTGCTTCTCCAGCTGGTAGGCGTAGTATTCGGCGGTGGTGAGGGCAAGACGAGGTGTAATGATACGCTCGATGGTGGGGTCGTTGGCCAAATTGAGGAAGAGCGTGACACGCTCCATACTGCCGTTCTCCTCGAAGTCCTTGGTGAAGAATCGGCTGGTTTCCAAGTTGACACCCATGGCACCGAAAACGATGGAGAAGTTGTCAGAGTGGCCGTCATGGACACCCTTTGTGGGCTGGACGAGACCAGCTTGTCTGCAAATCTGGGCAGCGATTTCGTTGTGAGGCAGACCAGCGGCTGAGAAGATGGGAATCTTCTGTCCACGAGCGATAGAGTTCATGGTGTCGATGGCTGAGATACCAGTGGAGATCATCTCTTCGGGGTACACACGAGAGTACGGGTTGATGGGAGAGCCGTTGATGTCCAGGTAGTCCTCAGCCAGGACCTTGGGCCCCTTGTCAATGGCTCGCCCGGAACCATCAAAGACTCGCCCCAACATGTCTTCTGACACACCAAGCTTCAAGCTGTGTCCGGTGAATTCGACTTTGGTCTGCTGAGAGTCAGCAATGGTTGATCTCCGTCATGGTGTCCAAGCTATGCTCACCTTCTTGACATCGATACCCGTGGTTCCCTCGAAGACCTGCACAACAGCACGGTTGCCTGTAGGATGTGGTCAGTCCGTATCCCGTTCTACTGTGTGATCTTTCTCTTTACGCACCTCTCGCTTCGAGGACCTGTCCAGATCGCTCGGTGCCATCAGGCAATGTGATAGCCACAATCTCGTTGAACTGGGGGAATTTGACCTGGCCGAGACTCAGTATGCGTATCGCTCAAGCCCTTATCAACATCCAACTCACGTTCTCCAAGATGACAAGCGGGCCATTGACTCCTCCAATGGTATTGTATCGTATGCGCGGCGTCACCGACATCATGCGCGGGTCGACATCCTGCTCTTTGGCCATGACGGCTACACGCCGCTGTGGCTATCTGAAGGTGGGAAGGTCGGAGTTAGGCGGCAATCGTCGGTCGGTCTGGGATAAATCTTCGTGAGACTCTGCGGCTGTGTGTGGTACGGCGCGGAAGTGGTGTATTGAAGTCGGAGCAATGCACAGCTTGAAGCTGAGAGGTGCAGCTGCGAAGCTTGGATCTGACGACGTCTTGTGGCGCCTCAGGCAGGAACAATGCTGGATTTAACTCGAGAGGAAGGATCCAAGAGAGACGTTGAGCATTATTGTCGACTAACAGTTAGGAGAACACCTATTCAATACGCCTATTTCGCGCCTCTATGGATTCGTACTCCAAGACGAATTGTAATGTCCCGAAAAGAAGGGATACTTTGATGCCACGCTGCATGCATTTTACCAATAGATTTCTTAGATCATTCGACTCGTGACGCTTGAAAGAGCGGCACCGATTCATTCACGTTAATGACCACTTTGCGATGTTGACGCCGAGCGATCGCTAACTCTTCGTTCACAAGACGACCCATCGCTTAGTTGCCCTCGAATGGAGTCTCAAATGGCCTAGAAGGGACACGCGGATCAGCTAGGTTCCTAAGAAGTCGAGGGTTTGATGCGTCCATCCGGACTCACCTTTCGCCACGAGGCGTCAGCCTAGCAAGGTGGCGCCTCTGTCCATCCTGCCAGTCCAATAGCGCTGTGTGTGCGGTGACGCGGTTGTCCCAAACGACCACAGTGCCCTTCTCCCACTTCACGCGAGCGTGGAAGTCTGCACCAAGAGCCACATGGTCGAACAGGAACTTCAGTAGGAAATCAGACTCTTCCTGGAAGATTGTGAGCCAGACACAGCGTGAGACATTCTACACGTCAACCACTTACCTTCTTGAACCCTACTATTCTTCGGGTGAACTGAGTGTTGACGAACAACGCCTTCTCGCCAGTCACTGGGTGCGTTCGGACGATAGGATGTACGTTCGAGACTGGATCACGCCGGACTAGAAGTAGAAGAGGAGTCAGCGGAACCCGAGACAGCTAAAGATTGGATGCCGCCCATACCAATGCCACCGCGGTCGAGGGCTTGCTGGGCTTGCTCGTGGCCTGAGTGGACCGCTTTGAGGCCATGAAGGCGCTCCTGAAAGGCGGGTGACAGCCTCTTGTACGCCTCTGCCATATTTGCGAACAGTGTGTCACTGCAACGACGTTAGGTCGGACGTTAATGATCAGCGTGAATCTTCGCCTTACCCTCCCGCATCAGGTCCGTCGAGACGATACAAGAACGTTGTGGACGGAGGCTGCATCTCGTACGTAACGTCGGAGTGCCATGTGATCGAATTGCTTGGAAGTATTAGTCTTTGCTGCAGCATGCGTAACATACCCCAACACTCACGTTCTCTCCTGGAAATAGTCCTTCGCAGTCGTATCCGATGCCGAGCGATGCACCAAGTGGACCTTTGGGAAGCCTTTCGGCGCACCAGACGCAGGATGAATGTGAGATGGTCCGAAGTACTCCGCAATGTCGAGAGCCTCCTGAATGGGCAAGTCCGCAAAATCCTGTGCCCGGAAGGCGACCACTTTCTTCTCGGCCACGAAGCGGGCAAGCTCGTCCTTGCCGGCGTTGGTAAGCTTCGAAAGCTGGACTCCGGTCACTTCCGCTCCGATGTTGTCGGTAAGGTCGCGAACTTCCGCGCCTGCGAGCAGGTTCGGGAAGCTTGGGTCGGCATTCTTGCCCGGCTGGACGGCCTCGAATGGCTCGTACGGAGGATAGCGAGTGTCTGGGTCCCAGTAGGGAAGGTAGTGAGGATATGCTGCTGGGGCGTGCTTGCCGTCGCCGCGAAGTTCAACGTCGTAGTTCGTGGTCTTAGCACTTTGGCCGAAGGCCTCCTTCGACTCTGTGCTCTGAAGTTTGTCCTTGATGTACTCCTTCTCGGCTACATCGCTCAAATCGTTCAAGGTGTTCTCAACAAGTCCTGGAGCCATTGCGACGAATTGTGTGCTGTATAAATTGTTCAAACAGGAATTATCTCAAGTTGCGTTTCGAAAAGTGCAAAGAAGATCAGAAGTCAGAAGCGGTGGGGAAAGACCAGGGCATATATGTATCGCCCGGCATCGGGTCCACAAGAGGTTGAGCAAGGGAACAAAGGTACCTACCTGAGTACCTAAGCTTGGCCGGTGCCCTGCCATAGGTCAGATCTGATACCATGGAGCTGCCGTGTTGCCCTTCATTGCGTGCGAGGCGAAGATCGCAAGGTCTTGCCGAGCGCCTGCCAACGAGTGGGGTTTGGGTGGCCACCTCATTCAGGCAAATTGTAGTCGAACAACGTGGTCGCCGCGTTGTCGGGTCGTCGCCGACCGGCCGGCTTTCACTTTTGCAATGGTTGATGATTGCGCGCTCGTCTCAAATGGAAGGTCGGAGGAATGGCACATGGCCAAGCGATCTGCTCGTGCTCTGCTTTTGAATAGTTGCGTGCATACCGGTGTATCGGGCAGGCTGTAGCCTGTCGACAATGATGGCGAAGTTCCTGCGAGCGTAGCGCTGACCGCCAGACGGCAGTCTTGCGGATCGGACCTGGCTCAATGTGGCCGAGTGCGATGTACTTCGTGATATTTGCAGTACGCAGGTCCGCAGACTCAGCGGATCTCGTGGGCGTTCGTGGTGTCGTAGAGCTGGAACATCGGTCGTCGGCGATAGACTGGGCTCTCGTCCATTGCCGCTAATTCGCTGACTCATCACGAGCCACAGCGGACGGGGATCAATGGAACTTTTTGAACTCGCTGCACAATTATCCCCTCCAAGACATCCCATCCGAGCACCAAACAAGATGGCAGACGAAAACATATACGACGAGATCGAGATCGAGGACATGACATACGATGAGACTCTGCAAACATACCACTACCCATGCCCGTGCGGCGACCGATTCGAGATCAACATCGAGGACCTGAGAGATGGCGAGGACATCGCAGTCTGCCCGAGCTGCAGTCTTCAGATCAGAGTGATCTTCGACTTGGACGACCTGCCCAAGCCAGAAGGCGGCTTCAGTGCCCAACAAACCCAGCCGCAACAAGTGGTCGCAGCAACATGAAGAGCGGAGCGAAGAGGAGTTCTTGTCGAATATGGAATCACGGCTGTGATGCAGGGAGCCATGCGAGCCAGACAGCAGGAGTCGACACGAGTCTATACGGGTCGACACAGAATCAGGATGCCTGAGCATCTCCAACCATGCCGCCGCTGCGGCGCGAGCAAACCTGTGAACACAGCACGTGGTGGCAACATGCCATGCCGCCCCTGCCTGATGCTCAGACTCCTTCAGCACCTGTAATCGTGAGGAGAACGATGTCGAGTACCTCATTGCCAAACCAGGGTGAAGGAGCACGCTCGGCTCAGGGAATGTAAGGCCGGAACAAATCGCTACGAGAAGTGGTGGACCAGCGCCAGCTCTTACGAAATCCGGTACGCTTTAGATATGCATCAAGCATCGGCTTTGATCTGCAATAGTTTTTGGCCCTTGTGCCATCTCAATCGCAGTCTTCCATGCTTGAATTCTCTCAACCACGTTGTGTCTCCATTACTCCGTGGGATCCGTGCTACCCTTCATCTCCTCCCCCGCCTGTGCGTAGATGTGAATGCCCAGCTCTTCGCCCAGCAGCTCTGTGAGATTCGTGCCGTCACGCAAATACACCCATTCTCCCGTTCCTCCTCCCTCCTTCTGATGCATGCCCTCGCCCTCGATGACCCAGTCGTATCGCTTGGGACCGGAGATTGGTGATGACAGCCAGATCTGCTTGTTCGGCGGTTGCTTGTTGATGATGTACGTGCCAGCGGGCGGGAATGTTATTGAGAGGACGCCGGCCTGCGAATAAGAATGTCAGTGCGCTGCAACGCCATCATCTTCCCTTTGGAACTTAACTTACGCTGTACTCGACTTCAACATCTTCTCGTGTCTCCTGAATCTGCTCTGCCTTCTCATGAACTAGTTCCATGTATTCCTCCGCAACCGTGGCGTATGCTTCATCGCTGAGCTCTGTTGGTTGAGCGGGCGGAGCTTCAGTCGCCTTGACTGCGGGCGGCTCGGGATCTTCTGAATCAGGCATGAGTCCCGCCTTTGAAGCATTTGATGTCGAGATCATTCTCATCCGCGTAGAGCTGGTCTGGAGCTGTGCGAATGGCCTTGCTGCTGTTTGCATTTGACGGGTTCGTGGTGCTTGGAAGAAGCCTCTGGTGGCATTACGCATAGTGCGCTGCAACATGCGGCTTGCTGCTGGTGCGGACATTGTTGCAAATTCAAGAGATGAGGTTGCGATGAAGTATGATGGACGGTTCTGCAGTGCTTTCGAGAGTGTTATGTTTGCTGGATGTGTTTGTCGAAGCCAGGCCAGGAACAGCTGGTTTGAGCTTCAGCTTGAACTTCCCCACATTTCTGCCCATATGGCCTTCACTCACTTCGTCATCAGAATGTTGGCGCTAGTGTGGTTGGGATATAGCGGTTCATTCATATGATCTTGCACTTTCTGTTCTATATATCGTATCTCGTTGTGACTACAGTTTTCTGGCACTGATCTGTGTTTGCCTCTCATTCAAACCTTCTTGTCCACGCTCACATGAACATTCTCGACCATCTCGGCGTCCTCGCCTTTCGCAATGCCGAAGTTCTCCACAGCGCCGCCTTGATCCATCGTAAGCTCTTTGCCATGGCGGCCAATTTGAGTCCACGGTAGCGCGAACACCTAAGAACGACGGTCAGCTCAATCTCAAATGCAACAAGATCAATACACATTGAGACCTGCAGGCAATGCCTAACATTTGGGGCTTCGCTGCGAACCCTGTGCGCTTTAAACTTACCGCATCGATACTCTCCAGACTCTTTCCAGCCAGCTCGGGGAGGAAGAACCAAGCTGAGACGTTGTTAGCAAATGTTGCTCGTCAGGCAGACGAAACCATGCTTACCCCAGACTAGTCCAATGGCCGTGACAGCCGAGAAGAAGAACATCGTTCCGCCAGTGGTCAAAGAAAGGAACATTGAAGGTACTGCCTTCGAGTTGCCGTATTGGTTGACGAAGTGAATTGTCCTTCGACTGTCAGTCTCTGCCTAATGGCTGAAGATGCGAGAGGACTCACATAGCGAACGAGCCTCCAATCGCTCTCAACCTGAGCGGGTAGATCTCCGAGTTGATGAGATACTGGATTGAGTTCCATCCCTGTCGGTGAATGTTAGCCGGCTGTCATATAGCGTTCGAAGAAACAATTGCGCCTACCAAAGCCCAGCCGAAGCCCGAGAGATATATCTGCAAAGAGCGTTAGTACATCGTTCGAAACTGAGTTCCCTCTCGAAGGCTTTACCATAACAATGGCAACCGTCGCAGCTTGCTTCTCGCTCTTAGTCTGGCCCTCGGGGTCGTCCACTCCAGTGTCGATGACCAGGAAGAGCGCCATGTAGACTAGAGTCGGAAGGTCAGCAATTTATCACGGAGGCACGTTGCGATCGGCGGGTTTTCGTACACATGGCAAAGAGCTGCAACGAAATGCCAGTCATGAGGGATCGCTTGCGGCCAATTCTGTCAATCAGATAGAATGCGCACAGAAGCGCGGATATGAATTTGACAACTCCGAAAATTGCAGTCTTGGGTTCGTAGTTAGCGTGTGGCCATTCGAGCTCAGGGGAGGAGTAATTACCGAGAAGAGCTTGGTTGAGGTTCCGGTGACACCGACCTGTACGCGAAGAGTCAGCAACGGTCCGAACGTTGGCGACAAAAGCTATTTACCATCTCGAAGTACTCGGGCGCGTAGATGGTGATGCTGTTGGCGCCAGACCACTGTCCGAGAAGTTGGCTGAACAGCGAGAGCATCAATCTGTACCTGTTGGCAGGCGACTGAATCTGTTAGCGGAGGACCACCACAATGCAAGAACTTTACTTACGGAAACAAGCTCTCTGAGAACGCCATACCACTTCGTCCCCTTCGTCGCTTCTCTCTCGCGTTCCAGCTGGTCGTTGATGTCCAGAACCTCAGCCGCAACGTACCAGTGGTCTTCTGGCAGACCTCGGATCTTGGCAAGGTTGGCGATGGCTTGGTCCCGTCTGCCAACCTTGAAAAGCCATCGAGGAGACTCAATCGCGAAGAAGGAGAAGATGCAGATGATCGTAGCGAAGATAATGTGGAGCACTAAGAAGTAACGAAACAACTTGTCAGTACGTTTGTGGGCCTTCTTGTGATCGAGCTGCCACTTACGGTTGGGAACAACCCACTGGAGTTGCGTACTCGAATCCATGCTGGACGAGGTCAGCTAGCGTTCTGGTGTAGAGGTATCGATGGTGGTTCACGCCTGCGCCCAAAGCCCGAGAGAGGGTCTCGGACTGGGACCCAGACCTTGATCTCTTCAGTCTCACCCTTTGTTAGCGCCATAGGAAGCCTTGAATGGTGATTAGCCGCCGCTCAGATCGTCAGGATAGTGGATGAAAACGAACAAAGTATGCAATCATGATTCCCAGGTAGACGGATCCGCTGAACATGCCGACGCAAAATCCGCGGTTGGCTTTCGGCGAAATTTCTGCCAGATACGAAGGCGCCACGACAGTGGTTTGTCCTATTCCCATACCTGCAACAAAGCGGCCCGCGTAGAGCATGCCTAGACTGCCGTTCGAAGCACTTGCGAGGCTATTTGGAAAGGTCGAAGGTCAGTTGTAGCTCAAAAATCAAGGATCCAACTTTTGCAGCTGTGAGACTTTCTCAACGCACGCTGCAGGCCTTCTACCCTTCAGGACTTACAAAAGAGCAATGCCAGCAACCCAAAGGATACACAGTTGTCTAGTTGCCCACAGCCGGCCGATACGGTCCACGATCAGGAAAGCGATAAGAGCACCAGCGATGGACCCCATCTGGACCATTGAGGTAATGTTGCCCTTCAAGTCGGCCTGCTGCGCCTTGGTCGAGGAATCATCCTTTAGTCCGTATCGCTTGATGAAGCTGGGTTGAGTTGCGCTGGTTCCGATAAGGCCTTCATCGAGTCTGAGGTAAAAGGCGGAAGCGTTAGCGATGCTCGGATGTTGTGAAGTCGAGACAGAGAGCTTGTAGAGCGTGCGGATGCGATGCCCAAAAGCTCTTCTGCCCGTCGATAGATCGTGTACCCTCGAGCTGCGCCCATAAGGGCGAAAACGAAAACACATAGCCTGTGGAGTCGTCAGCGATCTGGCAAACAGTCCCAGAGCAAATCTCAGGCCTACCAGAGCCTCCAGTTCAAGATCTCCAACGGAGCATCCGGGTCGCGCTTCATAAACTTGCCCATGTTCGCAGGTAGAAGCTTGTCAGAGTCCCGAAAGCTTGAAAGTAGATACGTTCAAGGAAGTAGACACTTGGGAGAGCGGCAAGCAAAACACAGACAGCTTGGAAGAGCGCGGCGACCTCGACTTATCAACTCTCCACTCGCCACACCTTCGACCAGCGCTTCCGGTGAGATTGCACACATGGTCTCGCCGTGCCGATACTTACCAAGTCGATACCAGGTTCTTCGTTCTAGCGTGAACCAAAGAGCGTTTGTGGGGTACCAAACCATCAGTACCCGTCGGACCACAGGTACTGCCAAGGTATGCCAAGTCGTTCAAGCCGTACAAGCGGTCCAAGCCATCGCTTTCCGTTGCTTATATGCAGGGTTTATCGCAGCGCCAGGCCTTGCGTAGCATCGTGCCGGTGGGCTCCTCGTCACGCGCGTGCACCCCACTTCCGTTCCTTGCCGAACTGCAGCACTAATAAGCGAGTCAGCCTTGGTCAGACGGTAGACGGCGAAGGACGTAGGGCGTTGTGTGGGGTCAGATGTGGAGCAATACGGGAGGTGGAGGTACCATGTGGCCAGAGTCTGGCAATTCCCGCGAGTGTAGCGTTCACTGACCGCACTTCAACGCTCAGGAGTCGAATCCTTCCAAGCTTTACTGAAGCTCGGTGCCAATCAACCTAGAGAGGAGTCAGATGCGGCAGGAGAATATCCACTCCGATCCGCCTCCATGCGGCAACTCCAAAATTTCAGCAAACTTTGGCGGGGTTTCTCCACGGGGTCGCCGATGTGGCACCGTCTCGTGCCGGGGTGCAGAAAACGGCGGCGTATTGTCGGGTATGAGTTCATCCTCTCGAAAAGTCAGCGGCCATTGCTAATCCGAAACTCTACATTTCTCGACGTGTAGCATTTGCGAAGAACGACAATGGGTCCAAGACCTGCGCGCAGGAAGCGTTCCGGCTCGTAAAAGCCACTGAAGTACCCTTTCTATCGATGCTCGGGGGGCTGGCCGCCACACTGTGCCAGGAGCGACTCTGCAAGATCAAAATTAGACATTGAGCAATCCACGTTCCACAGAGGATTTAGTTCGGCCGATGTTTTGCCAATTCCGGTGCGGCAAAGCACCAAAGTTCGGAGCCATTCAGCCGCCGTTCAGTGCCAAGCGTGTCAGCCGCCATTGACCGGGATACCACCGGCTGACTAGCCTTCGTTTTCCCTAGGATCCTGGTCTTCGACCCCGCGATGATCCACTTTCCCGTGGAGGACAGACGCAGCGCGGCAGCAATCCCAGCGCTCCACGCGACAGGTGCAGCGACAGATGCAGAGAGAGGCCGAAGTCATCCGCTCGTCGTTTATCACGAGCCAGGCAGCCTAGGGAATTTCCTGCACGATCCTGATATGTGCGGTGCCAACTCGACCAGCCTCATCGTTGAGCGCCGCTATCTCAGATTCCACGTATGGTATTCCGCTTTGCTGGCGAGTTTCTTCGGTGATCTGCTCAATCTCTCCAGGAAAGTAGATTCGATCGACGCCTTCCATCTTTTCGGAGTCGATGACCCTATTGGCAAAATTGACGTCAGTAGGTGCTTCTCGAAGATTTGGGCGGGCAGGACAACCTTCGGTAGAGGTGGTCCATACGTGCACGAAAGTCCTCCAACGACATGAAGAGATCCGGCTTGATAGCGATCAAGAAATGGCCTACATCAGCAGGCCTGCTGGGATCATACGGATTGGTAACATGGCCAGCGAAGGCGCTTCCCGAGAGGACTCCGGAAAAGACATCCATCACTAAGTCTTATCAGCACGTATCGAGGTCATGCCTCCACCAAGGACTTACTGATCGCCAGCGCCGACCCTTTCGGTCCACCCATAGGCAGCATGACACCTTCCAACGCCAACGCAGGGTCCTCAGTCGGCCGCCCGTTTGCATCGAGTGCCCACCCCTCAGGGATCTTTTCACCTCGACGCTTTGCCTTGTAGATCTTGCCACGAGCCGCGACGGAGGGTGCCATGTCCAGAATGAAAGGCTTCTCGTTTCCGCCAGGCGCTCCACAAGCTATGGGACTAACGCCCATGAGCTTCGTCATGCCTCCCCAAGCAGGCAACGCCGGCGAGCTGTTCGTGAAGACCAGACTCATCATACCTGCGTCGATGGCCTGCTGCACGAGCCATGCGGACATGCCGAAATGGTTGCTGTGCTTGACGCTGACCATGCCGATGCCATAAACTTTGGCCATTTCTATAGCTTTTGTCATGCCCATATGAGCCGCTACGAAGCCAAAAGCATTCTTTCCGTCGACTTGCGCGACGACTGGTGTCGTTTGGTGAAGACCCGGCTGTGCCTTTGCGTCCAGAACACCTTGGCGGATGCGTGCGACGTATGACGGAATCCGATTGATTCCATGAGTATCGACGCCTCGCAGATCGGCTGCCACGAGGCATCTCGCAACGACCGATGCATTCTCGGATGGTACGCCGTTGCCTTTGAGGACTTCTTCAACGTATCTTCGGGCATCTTCTGGAGCAACGTAGACTTTCGGGCTGGATGCAGGTCCTTCGGCCATATTGCTTGGGTTGACGAACAGCAGCACAGTGCTTCCCAGAGGCTGGACGGAACGCTTCGTCCTCGGAATGAGAGGTCGTCTTGAAGGATTTGATTCCTCTGCGACAAGTTAGCAAGTAAGAATATGACGAACTGGCGGATTTGTATGCAAAGTGAATGAAATAATTGCGAACTTCGTAAGCTTGCAGTTAAGTCTTTTTGTGCATTCGGAATGACTCCTTTCGAACATGCCAGATTGGGCAGCCATCTGTAATATGTTCTCCAGCTGCACTGCGTCTTCGGTCTCGCTGTGTCATACAGCTGCGACGTCGGCGGTCTGCGACACTCGCATTTTCACATGCAATTTTGCACTACCTTCAATCTCATAGCGCAGTGAGAAGCTCTGCATCACACCATGCCTTCTGTTGCCGTGCCTTGCCTTTCCATGTGTTTCGACAAGGTGTGAAGGCTGAAATGGCAGTGGAAAGAACTAGGTGCGAAGTGGTATGCAGGAAGAACTTTCCTTACCTGTCAAGCGGTATACACCTGGGCGCGCGAGTCTGACGTGAATGATATCGTCCGAAGCGATATTGTTGTTCAACCAAGGTCGTCATCGGCGGGAAATGTATGAGATCGCGGAGCCGCGGAGCGGGGCCCTCGATGCATTTAAATTTATACTTTCCACTTAGATCGCGGAGAGGAATTGGTTCACAGCTTTCAAGCCGCTCCAGCCAACACCACGACCAATCGCATGCTCTAGCGCCGGCCGTTGTTCGATACACACGTCAAAAGTACTGCAGAACTACCTGACCGCATATCTACCACACTTATCGCCATTCCTCCATCGTGGCGGATCGAGCCACTGCCCCCGGCCACTCTGGACGAGCGAGCATGGCACAGTAGCAGCATATACCACTCGGACGATCTCGATATTGAACTCGCCGAGCTCCCACCACCACTGCTCACACACAGCGGGAGCCTCCCTCTGCCGCGCCGCCTCCAACCTGTACAGCCACAAACCTTTCGGCGACGGCAGAAGCTCTGTCAGCTTCTCGAGCACGACATGAAGTTCTCTCACAGCATCCAGTTCAACGCCGTTCCCGACTGGTCGTCGAACTACATTTCCTACTCCAATCTCAAGAAGCTCATCTACCAGCTCGAGAAGCAGGTCAACCAACTTGGCCAACCGGCCTCCTCCGCCGTCGATCCCGAATCTTCACCACTCCTCGCGAGCTCAAACATCGACGATCCGGACCAAGTCTTTGCGCGGAAGCTCGACGATGAGCTGCAGAAAATATGCAGCTTTTACAAGCTGAAAGAGTCGGAGATATATGGCGAGGTGGATGCATTGCTGGCAGACATTGCAGAGTTCGAGGCTGATCACGATCATGCTGGCGAAGTGGGACAGCGCAGGCAGAGTCTGTGGGACAAGGCCAGGCGGCAAAGTATCTTTCGCACGACGAACTACCTTGGCAAAAGGCGGAAGAGTTCAAATCAGGGAAGCGTCGGAGGGAGCATGATCCGTGAGGAGGATGAGAGCGAAGACGACGACAATGAGAATACGGCTTTGAACAAGAGTCAAGCCACCATCGACCGAAAATCTTCCCGGAATGACATGTCTTCAGGCGAGCATGCTCCTTCTGAGGACTTTTCCATGGCTGAAGTCCGACGCAGACCCAGCGCTGCCTTTGCAGATTTTGGAGACGATGCACTGCAAGCTCTTTACGATGAAGGCATCACATTGAAGAAGCGGACGACAAATCTCTATGTCAGCATATGTGAATTGCGGTCATTCATCCAGCTGAACGAGACTGGTTTCTCGAAGGTGTTGAAGAAATATGACAAAATCGTGGACCGGAATTTGAAAAGCGAGTACGTCAAGGCCAAGGTGAAGCCGGCATATCCATTCCAATCCACAACATTGGAAAAGCTCCAAGACTACCTGCAAAAGATCGAGGAAGCCTATGCCGGAATTGTGACAAAGGGTGATGTGGAAGCTGCACGCGGAGAGCTGCGTTTACATCTGAGGGAGCACGTCGTCTGGGAACGGAATACTGTCTGGCGAGAGATGATCGGTATTGAAAGGAAGGCGCAAGCTGCAAATCTTGGAATCAGGAATACGATGCTCGGTACGGACAGCAGTGGGAAGAAGAGCCGCCTGCAGGGAGACCAAGAAGAAGACGCCGCACTGAAAGAGGTAAATCTGCCAATTGGGAAGTACAGGTGTCCCAAGTTCTTGCTTGCGGGTACGTTTTGGGTCTTGATGGCCATCATCGCCATCTTCATTGTCCTCTTGGTCGTGCCGATCATGGACAAGCCAGAACAACAAAATTGTCTGGCGCTGGTGGTCTTCGTCAGCTTATTGTGGGCGACTGAGGTATGACTGAGAGATCTCACGAACGTTTCAACTTCACTAACCACGTCTCAGGCGATACCTCTATTCGTGACCTCCTTGCTCGTCCCGTTTCTCTGTGTGATCCTGCAGGTCGTGCGCGAAGACGCAAAGCCGAACCGCCGGCTTACGAGCAAACAAGCTGCCGGCTATGTCTTCGCATCAATGTGGACTCCGGTCATTATGCTTTTACTCGGAGGCTTCACCATTGCAGCTGCTCTGAGCAAATACAACATTGCAAAGATGATGGCAACTTTCGTCCTGTCCAAGGCCGGAACGAAGCCGAGGACTGTACTACTCACCTCTATGGGCGTGGCCATGTTCGCCAGCATGTGGATCAGCAACGTTGCCGCACCCGTCCTGTGCTTCAGTATTGTTCAGGTGAGATTTACTTTGCGAAAAAGCTTTTGTGAAGCATACTCATCACGTTCCCAGCCAATCCTGCGAAACCTGCCCTCCGACAGCGACATGACCAAAGCCCTCCTCCTGGGCATCGCTCTGGCCTCCAACATCGGCGGCGCTGCCTCTCCCATCGCTTCGCCCCAAAATCTCATCGCCCTGGAAAACATGGAACCACAACCCGGTTGGGGCACCTGGTTCTTCGTCGCCCTGCCAGTCTGCATCATCAGCATCCTCCTCATCTGGGTCCTCCTGCTCGTCACCTTCCGCCCTGGTCGAAACACCACTATCGTTCCCATTCGACCCATGAAGGACAAGTTCTCTGGCGTGCAGTACTTCATTTCGATCGTCACGATCGCGACCATCGCGCTGTGGTGTGTGAGCCATCAACTCGAGCACATCTTTGGTGACATGGGTGTTGTGGCCATCATTCCGATCGTGCTATTCTTCGGGACTGGTATCCTGACAAAGGAGGACTTCAACAATTTTCTGTGGACGATCATCATCCTCGCGGCCGGCGGACTAGCGCTCGGCAAGGCTGTCAATAGCTCTGGACTGTTGACAACCATCGCTGTTGCTATCACCGGAGCCGTGTCCGACCTGTCGCTCTATGGAGTCACCTGCGTCTTCGCAGCGCTGATTGCAGTTGTTGCTACGTTCATCAGCCACACTGTTGCTGCGCTTATTGTGCTCCCTCTCGTCCGCGAGGTCGGTGTCGGCATGAGCGAGCCACATCCGAATCTCCTCGTCATGTCTTCGGTGCTGATGGCTTCTGCTGCGATGGGTTTGCCGACGAGTGGATTTCCCAATATGAGTGAGTCTTTCGATCTACATGCGTCTATTCTGAAATTCCAAGCTGACTTCCTCCCCTAGCTGCCATCATGATGGAAGACTCTTCTGGACAGCGATATCTGAAGGTCCGACATTTCCTGACACGAGGCATTCCGGCCACTATGATGGCATATGTGGTGATTATCAGTGTTGGATATGGCTTGATGCTTGCGGTTGGATTTTAGACCGTGAGTCGTTGCATGGCGTTTGAAGTGATTCGAGCGTTGCTGTACAGCTAGATTGGCGATGGAGAATTTTTGTGTGTGTGTGCGTCTTGAGCAATTGAGGGATTCATTGTATGACACTGCATGTGCGTTCGATGCTTCCTCCTTCCAGCGAGCCCTCCAGACACGTTTGAAACGACGGACCGTTTAGCCAGTATAAATCCGTCACCCAACGCACTCTAGTGACGAAGGAAGTCGAGCTCTAAGCTTTTCGACCCGATACACGTATTCACGGCACATGCTCCCAGCGGCAGCTTGCTCTTGTCCATAACAACAAGACGCACAAGGTGTGCTAGATACGCACCACCAACGTCGAGGGTTTCGACAGAGCTGACCTGTCATGACCTTGCAAGAGGCCCCACGGCGACGCCGACACGACAAACCACTGGGTCACACGGCGACACACCAAGCCCGTCAATCGAGTCTCCTGTCCTCAGCGGACTGCAGACCAACAGCATGACCAAGTCCCTCAATGTCCTCAATCCAGTTCTGCGGCTGTGCATTTCCCATCAGCTCTGGAGCTGGCTGTCCTCGGTGAGCCGCGGCTCGTTGGTGTGCTCGAGTCCAAGCTCAGGGAAAGGCCTTGCTCTTTTTTTATGTGATCTGTGCACTTTCAATTCCAGCGAGACGTGTCGATCCTGGCTGCAAGTACATCTCCATTGACGGCTGCTTTCAGGGCAGCGCTGGCAGTAGTATTTGCACAATGGATGCGACCGTATCTGCCTCATCCATCATTCTCCGGATCCTCCTCGCCATACATCTCCTCCTCCCTCTGCTCTTTCGCGGATTTCTTCTTCGACTCTCCCTCCGCCGCCTTGTCTTCCTCCATCTTCTGCGTCAGGAAGACATTGATCTCGCCCTGCAGCTTCGACGCATTGGATCGCAATGCAGCCAGATATGCCGTCTTCGCATCCACGTCGCTTCCTTCCGCTGGGATCGAGGGCAGTTGCTTGGTAAATTCCTTTTCATCGCCGGCGGCGGCGTAGTGAGCGGTGAGCTGCTGGTCTTCGGCCATCGTAGATTGTAGCGAGGATCTTTCCAGGCAAGGCAAGTTGGACGTTATGCTGGTCAGCCGAAAGATTTTACGAGCTTTGAGTTCCGGGATCGACAGCGGAGCCCTGCCCGCATTAGCTTTATCGTCATCCCCAACCACCCCCGCCATCTCCAAAAGTCTCCGTCGGCATCGTTGGAGCTTTAAACAAAGTGTCGGGATGTCCTGCAACGTCCCGTCCGATACATCCTTCCTTTCTGCTGAGTCCTGCGATCGAGTCCTGAGAGAGTTCTAACCTGCCAACGGCGAGGCGCAACTTTGCACATACCCTACAACGTCTTACACCGCACTTTGAACTTCTGGACAGCGCATCCAACGATCCGACGCAAGAGAGATCACTTCAGCTGGTCAGCCTTGTTTCTCGCTGCAGGTCAACCTCACTTCCTTGGACGCAGCGCACGATTCGATCATCGGCGCAAGTCTTCGACCTTTCTTCACCGCAACATCTTACTCCGTCGATTGCTGCCTCTCAACGAACGACGACAACGAACGATAACAACACCGATCGATCAACCCTCACTCTTCAAACATCCTCACAACAACCACCACAATGGGCGTCTCCGGCTTCCTCTTCATCTCATGGCGGCTCTTCGAGCTCGTCACTCTCATACCGATCGTCGGCATGCTGGCCTACTTCGTCCACGGCTTCGTCGAGCGCAACCAACTCACGCCAAACTTCATTCTGGTGCTTTTCATCGTCTCAGTATTAGCCCTAGCCTGGGTCTTCTTTACACTGATCAGCTACCTGCGCGCGCGCCACGATGCGCTCTTCGTCGCTTTCGTCGATCTGTGCTTCGTCGCGGCGTTGATCGCAGGTGTGGTGGTGATGCGACGGATCGCGAACGCTGATTGCGCCAACTTCGAGACTGGAAGTATCTTTGTCAATCTGGGGCCGTTTGGGTACTATGGGAGGCAAGGAGGAGATCGGTGGGCGTTGAACTTGAACAAGAACTGCGCAATGCTCAAGGCGAGCTGGGCGTTGGCCATCATCAACATTCTCGCTTTCTGCGTTACTTTCGTAAGTTGATGTCCTCGATGCGCGGGAAGATGGAGGAGCCATTCCACTAACATTGCACCCACAGATCCTCGCTCTCCTCGTTCACCGCAACCATCGCAACGAAGACAAAGTCGTTGTCAAACGCGAGTACCACACCTCTCGCCACAGCCATCGTCGCTCAGCCAGCCGCGATCACCGCAGCAGTCGCGATGGAGGACGAAGAAGCACACATCGCTCGAGCAGCAGGAGGCAGTATTACGTATGATGAGAGCCATGGTCGCATTTAGATTGAGACCGGGAACGATTTGATTGCATTGGAGTGCAGAAAGCGGGAGTTTGAATTTGGCAATTGAGACATTGCGTGTATACCAGGGTTGAAACATATTGAACAAGCGGGCAAAGAGCGAGCTCAGCGAAGCATAGCCATGAATTGACGACCGCGAATTTTGGAAGTGTATGGTCTCACCCTTGAGGAGTCGGTCATGCGGTTTTCTTTGTTCGGGTTTCCACGTGAAATTTGCATGCAGGAGTGTAGAGATAAGAAAGTGTATAGATCAGACATGGAGGGAAGTGGTAGGTCCTCCATGCTGTCTCTCTCCGACATTGTGTACGCTAACGTTGGTCGCTCAGTGGCGTGGGTAACGTGTGTGGTTGCTACGACAGCTCTCTCCCCTGCCCTCCCTAGGTTTTCATGCCGCTCCGGATGGCCGGCCAGGAGTGTCTCCTGCTCGAAACCCTCGACCCGGTGCTTGGAATAATTGGGTTTCCGCAATGGCTGTCGACAACAACAAGGCTTTCCACAACGACGCGGCGATAGTTCCTCCGGATGCGATGTACGGCAGCAGGCGTTGCCGATACTCTGAGTTGGCTGTAGACAATCTATGCATTCAGAACGCACACTTCCTCTCTTTGCCTTCCTGTGACCAGATCAATTTGCGCATCGTCGCTATTATCCTTGGATTTGCTACTGACTTACGACTGTCTTGAAGCTCTCTCGAGCACCACTTCTAGATCGTGCATGGTTCTGCCAGTGAGGAGTTCCAATTGATCACAATTTCCAGGCTGTCCCACGTTATCCACCTCAACTTTTAGAATCGTCTCGAAACTCTCTGAAGCACTGCCACGTCAACTTTCCAGGTTTCCTCCTTGAGATTTCTCCGACCAAGTCCGATCTTCAGGCTGCTCCACATTGAATCCAAATGCCGTACATGGATCCCCTGAAGATCCACGACTGTCTTGACACTCTCTCGAGCACCGCCACGTCATCTCCTCAAATTACGCATGGTTCTTATCCCTGGGACGCTGCCGGCCCATTCCTTCTCAAGGGTGGGAGGTATTATAAATGACAGCCATCGTCGGTTGAAGGCCGTCTTGATTTCGCCCAACAAGATTCGCACAACCATTACCAGCAAACTGCCAAGCACACCAGTTCCACCAACACCGAACTTCCTCAGTCAAAATGAAGTTCACCACCATCATCACCGCCATCTTCATTGGCCTCATCGGCCCCGTGGTTGCTGTACGAGTTGGACTTGACTCTCTCCAGCGATGGACGCTTGCTGACATATCCCTTTCACAGGCCTGCGGCGACTGCAACGCTGAATGCTATCCCCGCCAGGGCGGATGGTAATTCTGCCGTCCACCTTCTTACCGGAGTTTCTCAGTGCTGACCTGTGTCGAACAGCAACGACCAAGGCTACTGCGACTGCCGAGCCAATTAGACTCCTTTGCCAACACAACGGATCACAAGAGCCGCGGCACTTGGTAAGAGATGCGTATCGGGTCTCCTCGTCGTTATGTGCGCTAACATTGTTCGTCAGTGACAGAAGATGATGCTGTTTTTGCCGGTTCTGGTTGCTTTCTGGTTGCAATGCTCGGCTTTTTGGGCACAACATGGCCTTGACGACAGTGAGGAAGGGGAGTTCCGCATGCGATGTACGGCAGCAGTGACAACACCCGTTTCACGATGGTCATAGATAATAATCACATCTTCCGCATAACAATCTCCTTTTCTTGCCTCAACTACGTACCGATGCCGCAATATCTGCCAAAGGTCGTTGCACGAGGGTCGATCGCTTTCCTTGATGCCGCAAGCCCGCATCTTCTGACGCTGGCATTCGTGGCTTTGGCGCCGGTGGTCCGTTGTTTCGGGCAGAGTTGCCAGTCCGGGCATTCGGTCGTCAAGTCTGTACTTCCTGACCTCAATGCGCGAAGCTATCGGAATTTGGCGTTCGTGAACATTTGACAGCATGTGCGCGCTTCCATCGACCCATTCACCTCTTCTTTACTCTCCCACAAAATCCATAACGCTCACTTTGCGCTGCATAACCACCGCAGTCGAAGGGTTCAGCTTCCGATAGTAGTCCTCCTCCCTCCCGACTTCTCGGAACCCACGCTTGCGGTACCACTCCAGGCCTTCCGCGTTGGCCTCCCAGACGTGAGCCCCGACGCTCCTAACACCATATGCGTTCACTGCGCGCTGCGTGAGAATCTGCAAAAGCTGCGTCGCGATACCATGTTGCCGGTATGGCGAGAGCAGGACCAGAGTGCTGAGGTATAGCATTGGTCCATCGTCGGATTCGGATTGAGGGATCGTCGAACGAAACTCAGGAAGTAATCGACACCGAATCGCTCCTATGAGGCGTCCTTTGTCGCGGTCTTTTGCGATCGGATTATCGTGCCAGGTAGCGACGAGAGTGATGTTGTTCGTCAAGGGGTCTTCGATAATTTCTTTGTAGAAGCGGTCCTGGTAGGGGATTGGAAGGAGAAGACTGGTCAGATTTTTCAGGGAGGCAATGTCTTCCTTCTTGCAGGCTCGTATTTCGACATTGGGTGGAATAGGCTTTCGAGTTGAACCGGCGACTGAAACATTCTCGCTGCTTTTACCTTGTGTGCGGTTCTGCTTCTCCTCTGTCGCGGGCCTTTGACCTGGATGTGCAGAATCAGCAGAGACTGGCGCCAGCTCGCCTGCACTGAAGGACGATTCTGACTCTTTCACAGCCTTTGGCTTATTCAGCCATGTTGTGAGCGACGTCTGAGGCATCGATCAGGATGCATGGCTGTGCATTGAGAGTGTTGGTCGCGGGAAGAAAGGCTGGCGTTGTCGCTCGGGATTTGTTGGAAGCGACGGAAGCTCGGGTTCGGCTTCACTCTTTCTCGAGACACATTGGGACCACAGCTTCCGCTCCGACAACACCATTCAACAGCACAGCAATGGGCAGCGGAGGCTCCAAGCAGGAGCAACACGTCTTCAATGCGTATGTGAAGATCACACAGCACGCATTGGCCACACAGCTGACCACAAAACAGTGATGCGCCAGTACGATTAAGCCAATCCGTCGTCAACTCTCTGCAAAACAGTCCAGAGGTATGCATTGTCCGGCACACTGTCCTCCACCATCATCTAACCATCATTTACCAGTCCGACACCACCCGCGCGCAAGACTACGAGCTGAAGATCCAATCTCGCGTACACGAGGAACTGCGCAAGACCCGCGAAAACCAAGCCAAGCGCCTCGACTCTCTCACAGCCTCCATCACCACGAATCAACCGAAACCCGAAGAATCCTCCCCGAAATCAGAAGGCGAGAACAGCGGTCTATTTGCGACCCTCAGCTCACCATTCTACCACGACTGGAGCGCAAAAGAGAAGGATTTAAAAACCGCCAACGTGGATTCCGGACGCAGTTCAGACAGTGTGAACAACGAGATCATGGATCTCAGGAAGAAGCTAGACTCGAGGAAGAAGGTGGAGAAGGTGCCCCAAGAGCTGGAAAAGGCGAAGGAGAGTTTGGTGTCTTGTTTGAGGATCAACGATCGAAGACCGCTGGACTGCTGGGAAGAGGTGCAGTCTTTCAAGGCTGAAGTTGGCAAGCTGGAGAAGGCTTTCATTCAGAAGGCGGGTGGATAGACTGGATGGATGCATGAGGCCGAGGTGTATATATACGAGGGTGTAGACTCTATGCGCCAGGCCGATGGCGTGAGGAGGCAGGAGCGACACACTTGCGGCGCATGTGAGAGAGGATACAAACAAGACCAGCAGGCGCGTTGAGCACGTCCACCGTGCACTATCGAAGTTCTCCAAAGGCTGTGCTCTTTCATCGATGACCTTTGCTGAGCAGTAGATAAAAGCGCTGACCAGACCAGCGGAATTGGGGAAACGACCAAGTTCACTTGTAAGGAGGTGCAGGTCGCAGTCGAGAGAGGCCCGGCACGCTATCTCGACTACGGGTGCAGTCTTACAGATTTGCTAGATCTGAGACCCTCTTCAAAATCTTCCGACCAGGGCCAGCGAGAATGGGCCTCCAGCAACGACGAGGAATAAAGCCATGGTCCAGCAAGGAGGAAGCCAGCTCGTCTCGTTCTCAACGCTCAGGCAGTGCTGGGGCCTCTAGCGCATTGCCCAGACATATTGCACAGGACTCGTCGCGTTGAAGCGGGAAGCGTGGCCGAGAGTGTCTATCGATGTATGCAGCGCAATTGTATGGATGATCTTCGACTCGATGACTTCGAGACATGATCAAGGCCCCTTGGTCTTTCTGCATTGTTCGGGAGATTTTGCAATTGTCTCCATTGAAATCTCACCATTAGCATGAGGAATGTCGCCAGTACTACCTGTTGGTGTGATATTTGTAGGGCTGCGATCAATTGATATCGGCATTTGAACCATCGTGAACTTCGTACTCGACTGTCTTGGCTCGGACCTGCTGTTCCCGGACGGCATTGCATGGACTAAAGTAATCCAGTATAGCTGAGACCCAACTGGAATTACGAATTGCACAATTTCGCAGACGTGCGATGCAGATGTGCTCGAGTGACAAAATCGCATCTGTTGTCGAGACCATGCCTTCAACCCTAAGCAACCCTAACTTCCGCCTTGGGCCAAGACACATATCGGGACGCTAAAATACCAGTGTGACGCTAGCGATCTACCACAGATGTCGAGCTATACATCCATCCGGGAAGTTCACTACAATTGAGCTACATAGACGCGTGTGGACATGGTCATTGTCACTTGCGGAGATGTGCTCGAGGCAGCGAGGTGATCAGATCCGAAGCTGGCAGAAGTCGTCAATATTGGAAGTATAGTAGCTTGGCAATGAATCGTCCCACGAGTAAGCGTCAGGTACGGGCTACCAATTTTACGACCAGATGATCTTCGATCTTGCCAGCGCCCGGGTGACGTTCACATTCTCGGTTACTCGAATCACAGGATACATAGGATCCTGAGCGGTTCGCATGAGCGAGCGACATGTCATGCTTCTTGTTGTCTCCTTTGGGACGAGCCAAGAGTTCGCTCCTGTCAACTTGTGATGACCAGAACTGCACTCTTCCAGGATTGGATTCCAAGCTAGCGTCTCCATTCAAATTCGACCGCCGATCCTTTCCAGGCTCCTCCAACCAGCATTTCTCCATCACATACGCCCCTGGCCCTCCACTTGGAATCTATCTTTATATAGTCCGCCGTATATCGTCGTCTCATCACCACAGCTGGTAGGGTTACACCTCCCAGTTTTTCAAACAGGGCGTTTGGCGCAGCTGGTAGCGCGCATCCTTAGCACGGATGCTTGCTGATTTCTCAGCTACATCGCGTCTGGATGAGGTCGTGAGGTGAGCATCTTGGACACCATGTGTTCCTCGGTCGGTGCTAACATCATTCAGTTCGAGTCTTACATCGTCCACTATTCTTTTTGTCATTTCGATGCTACAATGCCTCGCTTTTTTGCTTCAGCTGTATGGATGGTCCTCTGTGAGATCTCTTTTTGCAACCCGAAGTGCGTACAGTGAAATGTATCGCGGCAAGTGCCACTAAAGGCGATGGAATCACTACACCCATGATTGCGGCAAATTCTGTGCAGCGCTTTCGAGCAAAAATCAAGATAAGTCGAACAGCATCAAGTTCGCATTTCAACTATCAAGCGTGCAAAGAGGCTACATTACTCGTTTGTATCAACACAATACCTTACGCTCATCTCATCAAAGGCATGAATCCCTTCATCAAATCACAATGGCGCTGTCCATTCTTCACCAGAGCAAATCTGTCAAATCCTCATGTCGCCCAGCAAAACATCAACCCATCACTCCACCAACGATATACGCCCCAATCGCCGGCGTCGCAGAGACCGGAATCACAGTCGTCACTTTCGTGCACACTGAACATGGTCTTGGCAAACACACTCCGGTCGTCGACGCAGTGGGGTTGAAGTACGAGCTGAGACTCATCGAGACCGGTCCTACCGTTGCATTCGTGGTGCTTTGCGTTGTGATGGCAGGAATCGGCGTGACAATCACCACTGATGCCGACGATGATGGGGATACGCTTGGCGTGACAGGTGTGGGCAAGTCGAGGATCACCGATCTTGATCCGGTTTCTGTGCCGGTCAGGCCGCTGCTCGGCATTGTTCCGGGAAAGGGCACGACAACCATCACTGAGGATTCTCCAGTCGCTGTCGTCGATGTTCCCGGCACTGGAGTCACAACCACCGTCTCGCCTCCCGTTGGCGACTCGACTGGCGTGACGACGACCGTCTCATAGTCTGACGGCGACTGCACCGGTGTAACGATGACTGTTGGCACATCGTTCGCTGTTGTCGTCGTTGGCGGAGCTTGTGCCGCCGATGTCGTCGACGATCCGCCGACCAATACTGCCTCTCCTCTCACACCACCCACGGTACCTCTGCTCGCCGGCGTGAGATACAGGACAACGGGCTCCTCTGGAGCAGACATCAATTCACAAGTCCCTGCTCCCGCACCACCCTGATCGTCCTGTCCGGTGAAGGTGAAGCCACCACATCCGGAGTCATAGTCGCAAAGAGCGAAGCAGTCGACGTAGCCGTTTGAAACAGTGGATGTGTCGTATGTAGCGCCGCCAGCGCATCGTGAAGCGCAGGACAGAGTGTATTCGAGGCCGGTGAGTGTGGATTGCGATCCTGTTGGCGTGTCGTAAGTACAGGCGCCAGGAGGAGGACTGTATGCTGGGGGAGCAGGAGCGGGTTCGCTATATGCTGGAGGTGCTCCCGCGCTGCTGAAGGTCGAAGGAGCAGGATTACTATACCCTGGAGGCGCTACTGCACTGCTGGAGGTCGATGAAGCAGAGTAGGCAGGAGGAGCGCCAGCGCTGGAAGACAGCGAAGTCGTCGTTGTCGTCGTCGCAGGCGCAGCGTAAACCGGCGCAGATTCCGTAATGACACTCGCCGCCGACGTGGTGGAAGAGGCCAGGACAACAACCTTCACACCGACAACCAAGTTTCCAAGCAACAGCGCTCCTCCATCCTCCTCTCCAGATCCCAGCGAACAGATACTCTCTGCTTCATCGTACACAGCAGCGCCGCACTCGTCGCCATAAGTTGTACACAGTATCAAGCAACCGTCAAGGGTGGCGATGCCAGTGGTGTTGCTCAGGTTGGCGGACCAGCTGGCTGGACACCGGATGGTGTAGTCTTGTCCGGCCCCGTTGGTGTACGGCGTGTTATCGGCTTGCGGGCATACTGGCGCCGTATAGGTAGGTGGATCGCTGGCGGTGCTGGTAGAGAAGAGGGACTCGGTGGTGGTGGGAAAGATGCTAATGGGTGCGGTTGTGAAGGTTGGGTTGTAGTCGGGAACGGGTTCGCCAACGCCTTGAGCGTACACGAGCGCGTTGACGAGTAAGGCCGATGCTGCCAGAATATGGCGATTATGAGAGAAGAACGCCATGATTGTCTAGATAGACTTGTCGCGGTATCGCGCGTGAGGCAAGCAATGTCGATATGGGGTTGGAGGACTTGTGGTCGAGCCAGCCTCGAAGTCGTGCTTTGACATTCCACAGCCTTGAATTGTGGTATGGAAATGCCAAATCGGGAGATTGAGGATTGCAAATTATCAACGTGGTGAGTGCTCAACAACCTGACCCTTCTTCGTGTCGACCTTGTACCATATTTAGCTTTTGACGGCGGTGGTTCTCCATTGCCAAATATCGAGTGCGACATACTGAGCCATAGCGAGGACTGAAAACTTGAGGAGTCGATGGCTCAACTCTGCGAATTCCTTTCTGGATGTCTGGAAGTACCAGTTCCTTCCATCGTAAATATCGTTTCTCATCGTGGGCGGCATCGTTTGCATCTTTTGCAAGACTTCACCTCGAAGGAAAGCAACGGTGTCCAAGCCCTTCGTGATTTCTTCTGGCGCAGACTTCGTCAAGAATCCATCTCAAGCAGGCTCATCACCCGCCGTACTCTCCATCGACGTGTTTCCACCATAAACCCCACCGTCCAAAATCCACTGCTCATTATCGTCCTCATCCATCTGCACTCTCCTCCAAGTCGTGCTTCTCTCCTCCCTCTCCTTCCTGCCCTTCCCATCGCCACCACCCTCCCTCGCCATCGGCCGAATGAGTCCAGCTGCCAGAGGATTATTACTAAACGCCCCACCAGTCTTACCTTCTCCACCTTCCGGCACCATCTGCTTATACCCCTCTCCATCATCCTCTCCATCACCTTCGACCTCAAAGTCCGGCCTCTCCACCTCTTTCATCCTCTTCACCACCCTCCCTCCCACGAGATCAATACTCGCCACAACCTGTCTCTTTTCCCACTCCGGCTTGGCATTCCACTCCATTTCTCTCATCACCTTCTGCTGACGTTTCAATTGCTTCGCTCGCTCGACCGGTGAAGCCCACATATTCGTGCCAGAAGTGGGAACATCAAAGTCAGCCGCTTCGTCATGAATTTGTGTTCTCCTCGCGTTGTTGGCCTGGAAATTCAACAATCTATCGCGGTGAGCTTTAGCTTTATTCGTCGCTTCGTCGTCATCTGAAGTCATCGGAGACGGAGCAGTACTCGATAGCGGCGAAGGTCGTTTTGAAGAAGACGCCTGCGCGAGGAAGTCTCGACCTGTAAAAGCGCGAGGTTTACCTTGCGCAACATCCGCTCGACGATGCGAGGCGTTGTTCAATTTCATTTTCTCGTCGCCGCGTTCTTCCTTTAGCACTTTCAGCACTTTGTGCACGTCGTCGGTCGAGAGCAGCGCGGCGCCGCAGAATGTGCATGGTCCAAGACCTTCTTTGACGCAGATGACTTTGCCGCATTCGAGGCAATTAGGCGCCATGTCGAGGAGAGGATGGCGAGTGGCCATGCAGTTGCATTTTCGCTTGTCGTTGTCGGCGGGAGTGGAGGTGGATAACGTCGGATTGGTCTGAAGTTCTAGACTGCGAATCGCGGAGTCTAGGTCTGATAATGCTGTGCTTGCGCCGTGCATGGCCATTCCACCAGAGATGTTCACTTTCGTCTTCGGCGCTGGAGATGCATTTCGTGATGATTGCGTGGAGGAATTCTTCTTCTTCGGAGCCAGGCCATCCGAAATCAACGGTCCGGAAGCTGAAGGTGGTGGCTTTGAAGTAATCGGCTTGGTGGTGAGAGAAGCATCGTCGGTGATCAGTGGCATCTGCGTCGCATCTGGTTGGCGTTGCCGTAATGCGAGGTTATCCGCCACTTGGTCCTTGTGACTCTGCTGGCGTGAAGTCGCCGCGGGCATGTAAGAGTCCTCCGCAGGTCTCTGATATGCGCCCGTGACATTTCCGCTCCCTTCCACTCTCCTCGCGGGCAATGCATGAATATTCGTTTTCTTCTTCGGCTGTCTCGGTTTGCGTGCTGGTGCTTCCGACGATGACGCCGCCGCATTCCCACCGTTCGATGCGGAGCTCGTCGTCGACGCTGGTACATTTCCTCGCCGTAGATTGAAGCTTGAAATGAATTCCAGACTTTTCGCGTCGTCGCCGAGGAGGTTCTTTAGATGTTCTGCCGCAGCCTCTTTGGGTAATGTTTCGGCGTAGGCGATGACTTGCTTCAAAGACTCATCGTCCAGTGGCAGAATTTGCTGAAGGCGTGGAAGTGCCCATGCTATCAGTGGTGTCGCCATCGTGTTGAGGTGCTGATGTATGCCTCCTCAAGAGACCGAGATGCAGTGTTGTCAGGTAGATCAACCGCAGGCTCACAGAAGTGAGAGAGAGCTTTGGATATACCCGTCATGGTGGCCCGTAACGCTTCGTCCCTCCCGTTCCTTTCCTACGGCGGCTATCGCCACGGGCCGTTCACACACAACAGACCTTGAAGCGACTTCATTTCATCTTCTTCTTCATCACATCAACCGAGCGCCAACGCACAAAACGACAGGCACGGTGCTGCAAGAAGTGAAGTTGCGGCGTTGCGACATTGTACATCTCACTGAAGCATGGTATGCTGGCTAACAAATTGCAAACCCGAATTCCGTTGCCACATGCGCTCCTCTTCCCTCAGCAGGAATATCTCTGCTCGCCTGCCTATCCGATGCGCGAAGGACAGAACCATCTCATACTCTTCTCAAGCCATGACCGTGCGCTGCGAAAAACACGAAACTAAATCAAACAGCCTCCCGATGCCCTAAAGCTATAATGCTCGACCAGCTCGCGCGGACCGCCGCATAAAAGCCACCCATTAGAAGAACACACAAAACATGCATCTGCGCGGGAACTCGAACAGAATCGTTGCCTCGCCGCACATGCACACACTCAACACGAGTGATCCACGCCATTCGAGATCCCAGGGTATCACATAACCGGGACGCCAATTCATAACCCATCCGATGGAAAAAGCCGACTAAGAAGACTCGTCTTTGCTGGTGATCAAATCGACCTGAACTCCGACATCGCGAACAGGATTGCGCACGAATTGAGGCTTGTCATCAGGACCTGCGTCTGGAGAATGAGTCAGCTTGGTTCTAAAGACGATATGCGTGCAGAGGTGAGTTGTAAGCACAATATGCACATACCTGGCAGACCACTTGTGTCAGGATAGCGGTATTGACCATCAGGACCCACTTGCGCAGGGTTGGGAGGCGGCAGAGTCGGCGTGTGCGGCTCGTCATTGCCGCGTTTGCGACTGCCATCTGGATTCATCGGTGTACCTTGCTGCGGAGATTGACCGTAGATCGGCTGTTGTTGTTGGTAGCCTTGCGGAGGTGGAGCATATTGGCCTGGTTGTCCTGGTTGTTGCTGTTGCGGCGGGTATCCTTCACGACCACCATGAGGAAGAGGTTGACCGTACGCGCCGTACAGCTGAGTGTTGGCTGGTGGATTCTGACCGCGCCAGACGGTGTGCGCAGGAACGAACGCCTGAGTCTGAGCGCTGACTGGAGTGAAGACACACTCTTGTGAGAAACGCTGACAATTGGTGCAGCGACCATCATCGGACTGATCGAAGCCGGAGCAGCGAATCTGCAAGTGAGAATATTAGATGACGCGTTTTGTGGTTTGTTTGGATGAAAGAATGGCATACCTTGCGTCGGCGACAATACCGGCACGCGATTGCGGTTCTCTGACGCGGCGCAGGTTGTGTTGGAGGGTAGCCCATTTGCGGTGCTTGCTGATATGGCTGCGCGTACATTTGCCCTGGGGGAGGTAGCGAAGGCAGCGCGCGATATTGATCCGGATGATTCGGCTGAAGTGTCGCCATCACCGGACCTTGCTGAGGAGGATGCGTGGGAGGTGGGCCGATCTGTTGTTGCGAGAGGTCATCTTCAGTTTGCACATTCGCGAGCGCGAGGGTCGGATCGATGGCGGCGCCCATGGTATTTGATGGACGGGAGCGGGATGTGCGGGTATGAGCGGAAAGTGGCGGCGGAAGTGAAGCTGGATGAGTTGAGGGCAGGGCAGGGTTGAGAATTCGAGGTGGAAAAGAAGCGACGCCAGATTGGATTGCGTAACGTAGAGCTGGTCACGACTCTTGGCACGCGCGCGCTCGATGATGAGCAGATGCAGAACGCGACGCCGCACGTTTCAAACGAGCAGAACATGGACACCGAATATTGGTGAATGAATGAATGCATGGAGGATTGTGAAGGAGCGTGATGACTCGGGGCGTGTGACTTGACTTACCGGTTGTTGTTGTTGTTGCGACGGAGGACGCTGCTGATATTGGCCATTAGGCGGCGGCTGCTGCTGTTGTTGCTGCTGAGGCGGCTGCTGAGCCCATTGCTGCGGTTGCTGCTGTTGCTGCGGTTGGTTTTGTTGCGGCGGTTGTGGTTGCTGCTGCTGATTGTTCGGTTGTTGATTCGCAGGCGACGGATTCTGCGGCCACTGGCCGGATTGCGTGGGAGATTGATACATGATCGCGACGATGAAGTCCCAGTCGGAGAAGTGGCCTTGTCGTGATCAAAAGTAGGCGATATCTATCGACAATATGTATTGATCTGAATGCGCGCGTGTGGAGCGGACTTTTGAAGTGTCGCACAAGGTGCGGGCCGGACTGGCTTGCAGGAGCGTGCCGTGAGCGTTAGGTCTGACGAGCGGACGCACAAGCGGACCAGGGAGGCCTGAGCTGGTCGTGATGGTCGAGTTCCTCGGTTGTGACCAACGCAGCAATCCAGTTCACTCGCGTTCGGTCGAGGATGAGGTTGCCAAACGCAGTGTGAGCGTGGGGGTGGGAAGGGAGCGGGCGGATCAAGGCGGACGGCAGGACAGGGAGGGAACAAACGCACCACACAAAGCACGGTGCGGATGGCGGTGTTAATGATTCACGCGGGCGGGAGAAGGATGCGCAGAATGAGAAGAAGGAACCAGAGCCAGAGTACTGGGATCGGGAGGGAAGAGGCGCAGGCGCACGGGCGACAGGTGGAAAAACGGAACGTCGGCCGGACGTGTCGATCGGATCTATTGGAAGGAGTCGAACGACTTTCTCAGAACCACGCCACGATCTAGTTTAACAAGGGGTTTCTAGGTACATGCGGAGATGGACGACGGAAATCTGCAAGAGACAAGGCAAGGCAGCTCTTTGATTGGTGTCCTTGCGCTCAGTACGAAACTTGATGCTCTCTCCATTCAGCTCGAAGCGGAAAGTGAAAAGAGGGCTCACGCGCGAGGATGCGGTACCGTGAAAGACGGCACGGGGCTAAGACCGGCAGTGATGTGCAGCGATAAATGGATAAAAGATGGTGACATATCGAATCTTCTCATCGTCTACATCTCATGATCACTGTCTCTTGTGCATGCACAACGCGACGGTGACCTTTCGTCTGTAGCCTGCGGCGTTCAATACGAGCCCTTGAGGCATAACCTGGACAGTGACGATGTGATATGGCCTGGACGCATATTTGCCTCTGACTAGCTTGCGACAAGGTGTGTACTTTTGGCGACGGACCCGGCAGCATACCGCAAGCGAGAAAAGACTTCAGCCCACTGCAAGAACCAGCGGAGGGCCCGTTGCATAGCCGGTCGGAAGGCTTGCAAGGCTCTCGTGTCTGGCGTATACAACTACGTATGGATTTGACTGGCGAAAGACATGGCTCAACAATCTCGACAAGGAGCATCGGCACCAGCAATCATATCACGCCATCTTTTCATCGTATACGACAGATTTGACCGGTACTAAGCGACGGCTATCATCATAAGATCGATGAACCCAGAAGGTCTCGCCAACATGCTGCCGAGGTCGCGCTTGACGGCTTTGGAATAGCCGCTGTTCCTCCAAAACCTTGGGACTGGGAAAGCCCTGCTAAAATCGGGAGCGTTTGTGCAAACTCAACCAGCCGGTCGCAGACAGGAGGCCCGTTATTCATTGGTTCAGCTGGAGCACACTCGTTCTTACGCCAGTGCTGGCTCCAGCGGAATAATGCAAGCATGAATCCAATCAACGCTGCGCGTCTGCTTGCGACGTGCACCCCACTCCGGGCTTTCCCAGCCCTCGTGGCAAGGGACGCCGTGGCAGCCGATGCGATGGTGACCCCATCCTTGCACGAGCGTGCAGGTGGAAGTGCTGTACACGTAAAATCGTATGCACATTGGGCGGCTGTGGCATCCGCGTCTTCGGCTTACCTGTCCGCATAGATCGATGCGATGGTCTCAATCACTCCAAACACTGGATTGGGGCCAGTCCGGTAGATGAGTTGAGTAGATTGAACGCTTAGGCCATGTCGTCGGCAATAGACTCGCAATAGTGTTACTGTTGGTGGAAGGTTAATCTCACTCGGAATTAGCCAGTTGTTCGGTAGATGCTATAAGTGAGGGTTAGTTAGCTGGCACTATGTTCATAGCTACCTCGCGTAAGAGGTGTTGTTGCAATTAACGCGTATATACACTACTATAGCTTCTTAGTCGTCTTAATTTATAGCTTCTTAGGCCGGTAACATAGCTATTAATCCTTCGCTCTCGGATGTACTATTTACGCAGTTAGAATAGCCTCTATTACCTACCCCCTCTATATTTAAGATACCTACTCTACCTTCTCGAACGATAGCTCTAACGCTATTACGAACGCTATTACGAACGCCTTCGCTAGCCTTATAGGCTATAAGATCCTTATCGGTGTTGTCTAGTATTAAGGGGAATAAGGGATATAAGGGATATAAGGGAACGCCGGAAGGCATACCGGCGCTAGGTATAGAGCCGCGATTCGTATAGGAAGATAAGGAGATTAAGGCCTTAATAAACGAGGTAAATAAGTAGTATAAGGCCGGTATATGTACTAATAGTAGCATTAAACCATAAGTATATCTATTTATAGTAAAGGCGGTAAAAGCTATTGCTCCGGTTAGTAGGCATAGGTTCTTTACCTTATTATTATATATAACTAAGTATCGAGGCTTAAAGTAAGACTAGAAGATATAGAATAAGCTCTACAACTTATTAGGGTAGAATAAAGATCTAGTAACTAGCTGCCCTTATATAGCGCTAGAGGTTATAAAGGCCTATTAGGTAGCGTATAAGGGCTCGAAGAAGTTTATAACGAAGCTATTATAGTTCGAGGCTATACTAGATTAGTTGTTTACTAGTACTACTACTACCGGGGTTTATACTTAGAGCATTAACTCCGTTATTAGTAGAAGCGGCGACATAAGTATAACGTAGGACGAGTCTTAAGGCGCCGTAGAACAAACTACTAATCGTCGCCGAGAGGCTAGTAAGCTAGCGAAGGCTAATAAGAGGCTTAAGGCGTCTTTAGCCTCCGACAAGTTATCTAGTTACTTTAACTCTCTCGTCGATACTATTCTACTTACCGGCGAGCGCTTAGTATAGCCTATAG